>JASCYN010000149.1:13011551-13066635 GCA_030408155.1 Lophura swinhoii | reverse complement strand
AGCTTTCCCCCTTCAAATAGGACCTTTTCACCTACAAATACCTCTTTTATCCCCAAAATAGAACAGTTTCTTCCAGAAATGCCACATTTCACCCAAACATATCACATCTTCTCCAAGAAATACCAGCTTTCCCCCTTCAAATAGGACCTTTTCTACTACAAGTACCTGTTTTATCCCCAAAACAGGACATTTTCTTCCAGACATGCCACATTTCTCCCAAATAGATCACATCTCCTCCAAGAAATACCACGGTTCCCCCTTCAAATAGGACCTTTTCTACTACAAATACCTGTTTTATCCCCAAAACAGGACATTTTCTTCCACACATGCCACATTTCTCCCAAATAGATCACATCTTCTCCAAGAAATACCAGCTTTCCCCCTTCAAATAGGACCTTTTCACCCACAAATACCTCTTTGATCCCCAAAAGAGGACAGTTTCGTATAGAAAGGCCACATTTCTCACAAATATATCACATCTTCTCCAAGAAATAAAAGGATTAATCCTGAAATAGGACCTTTTCACCCACAAATACCTCTTTTATCCCCAAAATACGACAGTTTCTTCCAGAAATGCCACATTTCTCCCAAATATATCTCATCTTCTCCAAGAAATACCAGCTTTCCCCCTTCAAATAGGACCTTTTCACCCACAAATACCTCTTTTATCCCCAAAAGAGGACAGTTTCTTCCAGAAATGCCACATTTCTCCCAAATATATCACATCTTCTCCAAGAAATACCAGCTTTCCCCCTTCGAATAGGACCTTATCACCCACAAATACCTCTTTTATGCCCAAAATAGAACAGTTACGTCCAGAAATGCCACATTTCTCCCAAATATATCACATCTTCTCCAAGAAATACCAGCTTTCCCCCTTCAAATAGGACCTTTTCACCCACAAATACCTCTTGTATCCCCAAAAGAGGACAGTTTCTTCCAGACATGCCACATTTCTCCCAAATATATCACCTCTTCTCCAAGAAATACCACGTTTCCCCCTTCAAATAGGACCTTTTCACCCACAAATACCTCTTTTATCCCCAAAACAGGACAGTTTCTTCCAGAAAGGCCACATTTCTCCCAAATAGATCATATCTTCTCCAAGAAATACCAGGTTTCCCCCTTCAAATAGGATCTTTTCACCCACAAATACCTCTTTTATCCCCAAAAGAGGACAGTTTCTTCCAGAAATGCCACATTTCTCCCAAATATATCTCATCTTCTCCAAGAAATACCAGCTTTCCCCCTTCAAATAGGACCTTTTCACCCACAAATACCTCTTTTATCCCCAGAAGAGGACAGTTTCTTCCAGAAATGCCAGATTTCTCCCAAATATATCACATCTTCTCCAAGAAATACCAGCTTTCCCCCTTCGAATAGGACCTTATCACCCACAAATACCTGTTCTATCCCCAAAAGAGGACATTTTCTTCCAGAAATGCCACATTTCTCCCAAATATATCACATCTTCTCCAAGAAATACCAGCTTTCCCCCTTCAAATAGGACCTTTTCACCCACAAATACCTCTTGTATCCCCAAAATAGGACAGTTTCTTCCAGACATGCCAAATTTCTCCCAAATATATCACCTCTTCTCCAAGAAATACCACGTTTCCCCCTTCAAATAGGACCTTTTCACCCACAAATACCTCTTTTATCCCCAAAACAGGACAGTTTCTTCCAGAAAGGCCACATTTCTCCCAAATATATCACATCTTCTCCAAGAAATACCACCTTTCCCCCTTCAAATAGGACCTTTTCAACCACAAATACCTCTTTTATCCCCAAAATACGACAGTTTCTTCAGAAATGCCACATTTCTCCCAAATATATCTCATCTTCTCCAAGAAATACCAGCTTTCCCCCTTCAAATAGGACCTTTTCACCCACAAATACCTCTTTTATCCCCAAAAGAGGACAGTTTCTTCCAGAAATGCCACATTTCTCCCAAACATGTCACATCTCCTCCAAGAAATACCAGGATTCCTCCTGAAATAGGACCTTCACACCCACAACTACCAGCCTTCTCCCCCAATATAGGACATTTTCTTCCAGACATGCCACATTTCTCCCAAATATATCACATCTTCTCCAAGAAATACCAGGTTTCCCCCTTCAAATAGGACCTTTTCACCCACAAATACCTGTTTTATCCCCAAAAGAGGACAGTTTCTTCCAGAAATGCCACATTTCTCCCAAATATATCACATCTTCTCCAAGAAATACCAGCTTTCCCCCTTCAAATAGGACCTTTTCAACCACAAATACCTGTTTTATGCCCAAAATACGACAGTTTCTTCCAGAAATGCCACATTTCTCCCAAATATATCACATCTTCTCCAAGAAATACCAGCTTCCCCCTGGAAATAGGATCTTTTCAACCACTAATACCTCTTTTATCCCCAAAATAGGACAGTTTCTTCCGGAAAGGCCACATTTCTCCCAAATAGATCACATCTTCTCCAAGAAATGCCAGGATTCCTCCTGAAATAGGACCTTCTCACCCAAAACTACCAGCCTTCTCCCCCAAATTGGACATTTTCTTCCATAAAGGCCACATTTCTCCCAAATATATCACATCTTCTCCAAGAAATACCAGGATTCCTCCTGAAATAGGACCTTCTCACCCAAAACTACCAGCCTTCTCCCCACAAATTGGACATTTTCTTCCAGAAAGGCCACATTTCTCCCAAATAGATCACATCTTCTCCAAGAAATACCAGCTTTCCCCCTTCAAATAGGACCTTTTCACCCACAAATACCTGTTTTATCCCCCAAATAGGACAGTTTCTTCCAGAAATGCCACATTTCTCCCAAATAGATCACATCTTCTCCAAGAAATACCAGGTTTTCCCCTGGAAATAGGAAATTTTCACCCACAAATACCTGTTTTACCCCAAAAATAGGACAGATTCTTCCAGACATGCCACATTTCTCCCAAATACATCACATATTCTCCAAGAAATACCAGGTTTCCCCCTTCAAATAGGACCTTATCACCCACAAATACCTCTTTTATCCCCAAAAGAGGACAGTTTCTGCCAGACATGCCACATTTCTCCCAAATATATCACATCTTCTCCAAGAAATAACAGGTTTCCCCCTTCAAATAGGACCTTTTCACCCACAAATACCTGTTTTATCCCCAAAAGAGGACAGTTTCTGCCAGACATGCCACATTTCTCCCAAATATATCACATCTTCTCCAAGAAATAACAGGTTTCCCCCTTCAAATAGGACCTTTTCACCCACAAATACCTGTTTTATCCCCAAAAGAGGACAGTTTCTTCCAGAAATGCCACATTTCTCCCAAATATACCTCATCTTCTCCAAGAAATACCAGGTTTCCCCCTTCAAATAGGACCTTTTCACCCACAAATACCTGTTTTATCCCCAAAATAGGACAGTTTCTTCCAGAAATGCCACATTTCTCCCAAATATATCATATCTTCTCCAAGAAATACCAGGTTTCCCCCTTCAAATAGGAAATTTTCACCCACAAATACCTCTTTTATCCCCAAAAGAGGACAGTTTCTTCCAGAAATGCCACATTTCTCCCAAATAGATCACATCTTCTCCAAGATATACCACGTTTCCCCCTTCAAATAGGACCTTTTCACCCACAAATACCTGTTTTATCCCCAAAAGAGGACAGTTTCTTCCAGAAATGCCACATTTCTCCCAAACATATCACATCTCCTCCAAGAAATACCAGGATTCCTCCTGAAATAGGACCTTTTCTCCCACAAGTACCAGCCTTCTCCCCCCAAATAGGACATTTTCTTCCAGACATGCCACATTTCTCCCAAATATATCACATCTTCTCCAAGAAATACCAGGTTTTCCTCTGGAAATAGGACCTTTTCACCCACACATACCTCTTTTATCCCCAAAAGAGGACAGTTTCTTCCAGACATGCCACATTTCTCCCAAATAGATCACATCTTCTCCAAGAAATACCAGCTTTCCCCCTTCAAATAGGACCTTTTCACCCACAAATACCTCTTTTATCCACCAAATAGAACAGTTTCTTCCAGAAATGCCACATTTCTCCCAAATATATCACATCTTCTCCAAGAAATACCAGCTTTCCCCCTTCAAATAGGACCTTTTCACCCACAAATACCTGTTTTACCCCCAAAAGAGGACAGTTTCTTCCAGAAATGCCACATTTCCCCCAAATATATCACATCTTCTCCAAGAAATACCACGTTTCCCCCTTCAAATAGGACCTTTTCACCCACAAATACCTCTTTTATCCCCAAAATAGAACAGTTTCTTCCAGAAATGCCACATTTCTCCCAAACATATCACATCTCCTCCAAGAAATACCAGGATTCCTCCTGAAATAGGAACTTTTCTCCCACAAATACCACCCTTCTCCCCCCAAAATAGGACATTTTCTTCCAGACATGCCACATTTCTCCCAAATATATCACATCTTCTCCAAGAAATACCAGGTTTCCCCCTTCAAACAGGACCTTTTCACCCACAAATACCTCTTTTATCCCCAAAACAGGACAGTTTCTTCCAGAAATGCCACATTTCTCCCAAATATATCACATCTTCTCCAAGAAATACCACGTTTCCCCCTTCAAATAGGAAATTTTCACCCACAAATACCTGTTTTATCCCCAAAAGAGGACAGTTTCTTCCAGAAATGGCAGATTTCTCCCAAATATATCACATCTTCTCCAAGAAATACCAGCTTTCCCCCTTCAAATAGGACCTTTTCTACTACAAGTACCTGTTTTATCCCCAAAACAGGACATTTTCTTCCAGACATGCCACATTTCTCCCAAATAGATCACATCTCCTCCAAGAAATACCACGGTTCCCCCTTCAAATAGGACCTTTTCTACTACAAATACCTGTTTTATCCCCAAAACAGGACATTTTCTTCCACACATGCCACATTTCTCCCAAATAGATCACATCTTCTCCAAGAAATACCAGCTTTCCCCCTTCAAATAGGACCTTTTCACCCACAAATACCTCTTTGATCCCCAAAAGAGGACAGTTTCGTATAGAAAGGCCACATTTCTCACAAATATATCACATCTTCTCCAAGAAATAAAAGGATTAATCCTGAAATAGGACCTTTTCACCCACAAATACCTCTTTTATCCCCAAAATACGACAGTTTCTTCCAGAAATGCCACATTTCTCCCAAATATATCTCATCTTCTCCAAGAAATACCAGCTTTCCCCCTTCAAATAGGACCTTTTCACCCACAAATACCTCTTTTATCCCCAAAAGAGGACAGTTTCTTCCAGAAATGCCACATTTCTCCCAAATATATCACATCTTCTCCAAGAAATACCAGCTTTCCCCCTTCGAATAGGACCTTATCACCCACAAATACCTCTTTTATGCCCAAAATAGAACAGTTACGTCCAGAAATGCCACATTTCTCCCAAATATATCACATCTTCTCCAAGAAATACCTGCTTTCCCCCTTCAAATAGGACCTTTTCACCCACAAATACCTCTTGTATCCCCAAAAGAGGACAGTTTCTTCCAGACATGCCACATTTCTCCCAAATATATCACCTCTTCTCCAAGAAATACCACGTTTCCCCCTTCAAATAGGACCTTTTCACCCACAAATACCTCTTTTATCCCCAAAACAGGACAGTTTCTTCCAGAAAGGCCACATTTCTCCCAAATAGATCACATCTTCTCCAAGAAATACCACCTTTCCCCCTTCAAATAGGATCTTTTCACCCACAAATACCTCTTTTATCCCCAAAATACGACAGTTTCTTCCAGAAAGGCCACATTTCTCCCAAATATATCTCATCTTCTCCAAGAAATACCAGCTTTCCCCCTTCAAATAGGACCTTTTCACCCACAAATACCTCTTTTATCCCCAAAATAGGACAGTTTCTTCCAGAAATGCCACATTTCTCCCAAATAGATCACATCTTCTCCAAGAAATACCAGCTTTCCCCCTTCGAATAGGACCTTATCACCCACAAATACCTCTTTTATGCCCAAAATAGAACAGTTACGTCCAGAAATGCCACATTTCTCCCAAATATATCACATCTTCTCCAAGAAATACCAGCTTTCCCCCTTCAAATAGGACCTTTTCACCCACAAATACCTCTTGTATCCCCAAAATAGGACAGTTTCTTCCAGACATGCCACATTTCTCCCAAATATATCACCTCTTCTCCAAGAAATACCACGTTTCCCCCTTCAAATAGGACCTTTTCACCCACAAATACCTCTTTTATCCCCAAAACAGGACAGTTTCTTCCAGAAATGCCACATTTCTCCCAAACATGTCACATCTCCTCCAAGAAATACCAGGATTCCTCCTGAAATAGGACCTTCACACCCACAACTACCAGCCTTCTCCCCCAATATAGGACATTTTCTTCCAGACATGCCACATTTCTCCCAAATATATCACATCTTCTCCAAGAAATACCAGGTTTCCCCCTTCAAATAGGACCTTTTCACCCACAAATACCTGTTTTATCCCCAAAAGAGGACAGTTTCTTCCAGAAATGCCACATTTCTCCCAAATATATCACATCTTCTCCAAGAAATACCAGCTTTCCCCCTTCAAATAGGACCTTTTCAACCACAAATACCTGTTTTATGCCCAAAATACGACAGTTTCTTCCAGAAATGCCACATTTCTCCCAAATATATCACATCTTCTCCAAGAAATACCAGCTTCCCCCTGGAAATAGGATCTTTTCAACCACTAATACCTCTTTTATCCCCAAAATAGGACAGTTTCTTCCGGAAAGGCCACATTTCTCCCAAATAGATCACATCTTCTCCAAGAAATGCCAGGATTCCTCCTGAAATAGGACCTTCTCACCCATAACTACCAGCCTTCTCCCCCCAAATTGGACATTTTCTTCCATAAAGGCCACATTTCTCCCAAATATATCACATCTTCTCCAAGAAATACCAGGATTCCTCCTGAAATAGGACCTTCTCACCCAAAACTACCAGCCTTCTCCCCACAAATTGGACATTTTCTTCCAGAAAGGCCACATTTCTCCCAAATAGATCACATCTTCTCCAAGAAATACCAGCTTTCCCCCTTCAAATAGGACCTTTTCTCCCACAAATACCTGTTTTATCCCCCAAATAGGACAGTTTCTTCCAGAAAGGCCACATTTCTCCCAAATAGATCACATCTTCTCCAAGAAATACCAGGTTTTCCCCTGGAAATAGGACCTTTTCACCCACAAATACCTGTTTTACCCCAAAAATAGGACAGATTCTTCCAGACATGCCACATTTCTCCCAAATACATCACATATTCTCCAAGAAATACCAGGTTTCCCCCTTCAAATAGGACCTTATCACCCACAAATACCTCTTTTATCCCCAAAAGAGGACAGTTTCTGCCAGACATGCCACATTTCTCCCAAATATATCACATCTTCTCCAAGAAATAACAGGTTTCCCCCTTCAAATAGGACCTTTTCACCCACAAATACCTGTTTTATCCCCAAAAGAGGACAGTTTCTGCCAGACATGCCACATTTCTCCCAAATATATCACATCTTCTCCAAGAAATAACAGGTTTCCCCCTTCAAATAGGACCTTTTCACCCACAAATACCTGTTTTATCCCCAAAAGAGGACAGTTTCTTCCAGAAATGCCACATTTCTCCCAAATATACCTCATCTTCTCCAAGAAATACCAGGTTTCCCCCTTCAAATAGGACCTTTTCACCCACAAATACCTGTTTTATCCCCAAAATAGGACAGTTTCTTCCAGAAATGCCACATTTCTCCCAAATATATCATATCTTCTCCAAGAAATACCAGGTTTCCCCCTTCAAATAGGAAATTTTCACCCACAAATACCTCTTTTATCCCCAAAAGAGGACAGTTTCTTCCAGAAATGCCACATTTCTCCCAAATAGATCACATCTTCTCCAAGATATACCACGTTTCCCCCTTCAAATAGGACCTTTTCACCCACAAATACCTGTTTTATCCCCAAAAGAGGACAGTTTCTTCCAGAAATGCCACATTTCTCCCAAACATATCACATCTCCTCCAAGAAATACCAGGATTCCTCCTGAAATAGGACCTTTTCTCCCACAAGTACCAGCCTTCTCCCCCCAAATAGGACATTTTCTTCCAGACATGCCACATTTCTCCCAAATATATCACATCTTCTCCAAGAAATACCAGGTTTTCCTCTGGAAATAGGACCTTTTCACCCACACATACCGCTTTTATCCCCAAAAGAGGACAGTTTCTTCCAGACATGCCACATTTCTCCCAAATATATCACATCTTCTCCAAGAAATACCAGCTTTCCCCCTTCAAATAGGACCTTTTCACCCACAAATACCTCTTTTATCCCCAAAAGAGGACAGTTTCTTCCAGACATGCCACATTTCTCCCAAATAGATCACATCTTCTCCAAGAAATACCAGCTTTCCCCCTTCAAATAGGACCTTTTCACCCACAAATACCTCTTTTATCCCCAAAAGAGGACAGTTTCTTCCAGAAATGCCACATTTCTCCCAAATATATCACATCTTCTCCAAGAAATACCACGTTTCCCCCTTCAAATAGGACCTTTTCACCCACAAATACCTCTTTTATCCCCAAAATAGAACAGTTTCTTCCAGAAATGCCACATTTCTCCCAAACATATCACATCTCCTCCAAGAAATACCAGGATTCCTCCTGAAATAGGAACTTTTCTCCCACAAATACCACCCTTCTCCCCCCAAAATAGGACATTTTCTTCCAGACATGCCACATTTCTCCCAAATATATCACATCTTCTCCAAGAAATACCAGGTTTCCCCCTTCAAACAGGACCTTTTCACCCACAAATACCTCTTTTATCCCCAAAAGAGGACAGTTTCTTCCAGAAATGCCACATTTCTCCCAAATATATCACATCTTCTCCAAGAAATACCACGTTTCCCCCTTCAAATAGGAAATTTTCACCCACAAATACCTGTTTTATCCCCAAAAGAGGACAGTTTCTTCCAGAAATGGCAGATTTCTCCCAAATATATCACATCTTCTCCAAGAAATACCAGGGTTCCCCCTTCAAATAGGACCTTATCACCCACAATTACCTCTTTTATCCCCAAATTAGGACAGTTTCTGCCAGAAATGCCACATTTCTCCCAAATAGATCACATCTCCTCCAAGAAATACCAGGATTCCTCCTGAAATAGGACCTTTTCTCCCACAAATACCAGCCTTCTCCCCACAAATAGGACATTTTCATCCAGACATGCCACATATCACTTAAATGTATCACATCTTCTCCAAGAAATACCAGCTTTCCCCCTTCAAATAGGACCTTTTCACCTACAAATACCTCTTTTATCCCCAAAATAGAACAGTTTCTTCCAGAAATGCCACATTTCACCCAAACATATCACATCTTCTCCAAGAAATACCAGCTTTCCCCCTTCAAATAGGACCTTTTCTACTACAAGTACCTGTTTTATCCCCAAAACAGGACATTTTCTTCCAGACATGCCACATTTCTCCCAAATAGATCACATCTCCTCCAAGAAATACCACGGTTCCCCCTTCAAATAGGACCTTTTCTACTACAAATACCTGTTTTATCCCCAAAACAGGACATTTTCTTCCACACATGCCACATTTCTCCCAAATAGATCACATCTTCTCCAAGAAATACCAGCTTTCCCCCTTCAAATAGGACCTTTTCACCCACAAATACCTCTTTGATCCCCAAAAGAGGACAGTTTCGTATAGAAAGGCCACATTTCTCACAAATATATCACATCTTCTCCAAGAAATAAAAGGATTAATCCTGAAATAGGACCTTTTCACCCACAAATACCTCTTTTATCCCCAAAATACGACAGTTTCTTCCAGAAATGCCACATTTCTCCCAAATATATCTCATCTTCTCCAAGAAATACCAGCTTTCCCCCTTCAAATAGGACCTTTTCACCCACAAATACCTCTTTTATCCCCAAAAGAGGACAGTTTCTTCCAGAAATGCCACATTTCTCCCAAATATATCACATCTTCTCCAAGAAATACCAGCTTTCCCCCTTCGAATAGGACCTTATCACCCACAAATACCTCTTTTATGCCCAAAATAGAACAGTTACGTCCAGAAATGCCACATTTCTCCCAAATATATCACATCTTCTCCAAGAAATACCTGCTTTCCCCCTTCAAATAGGACCTTTTCACCCACAAATACCTCTTGTATCCCCAAAAGAGGACAGTTTCTTCCAGACATGCCACATTTCTCCCAAATATATCACCTCTTCTCCAAGAAATACCACGTTTCCCCCTTCAAATAGGACCTTTTCACCCACAAATACCTCTTTTATCCCCAAAACAGGACAGTTTCTTCCAGAAAGGCCACATTTCTCCCAAATAGATCACATCTTCTCCAAGAAATACCACCTTTCCCCCTTCAAATAGGATCTTTTCACCCACAAATACCTCTTTTATCCCCAAAATACGACAGTTTCTTCCAGAAATGCCTGATTTCTCCCAAATATATCTCATCTTCTCCAAGAAATACCAGCTTTCCCCCTTCAAATAGGACCTTTTCACCCACAAATACCTCTTTTATCCCCAAAAGAGGACAGTTTCTTCCAGAAATGCCACATTTCTCCCAAATAGATCACATCTTCTCCAAGAAATACCAGCTTTCCCCCTTCGAATAGGACCTTATCACCCACAAATACCTCTTTTATGCCCAAAATAGAACAGTTACGTCCAGAAATGCCACATTTCTCCCAAATATATCACATCTTCTCCAAGAAATACCAGCTTTCCCCCTTCAAATAGGATCTTTTCACCCACAAATACCTCTTGTATCCCCAAAATAGGACAGTTTCTTCCAGACATGCCACATTTCTCCCAAATATATCACCTCTTCTCCAAGAAATACCACGTTTCCCCCTTCAAATAGGACCTTTTCACCCACAAATACCTCTTTTATCCCCAAAACAGGACATTTTCTTCCAGAAAGGCCACATTTCTCCCAAATAGATCACATCTTCTCCAAGAAATACCACCTTTCCCCCTTCAAATAGGACCTTTTCAACCACAAATACCTCTTTTATCCCCAAAATACGACAGTTTCTTCCAGAAATGCCACATTTCTCCCAAATATATCTCATCTTCTCCAAGAAATACCAGCTTTCCCCCTTCAAATAGGACCTTTTCACCCACAAATACCTCTTTTATCCCCAAAAGAGGACAGTTTCTTCCAGAAATGCCACATTTCTCCCAAACATGTCACATCTCCTCCAAGAAATACCAGGATTCCTCCTGAAATAGGACCTTTTCTCCCACAAGTACCAGCCTTCTCCCCCAATATAGGACATTTTCTTCCAGACATGCCACATTTCTCCCAAATATATCACATCTTCTCCAAGATATACCACGTTTCCCCCTTCAAATAGGACCTTTTCACCCACAAATACCTGTTTTATCCCCAAAAGAGGACAGTTTCTTCCAGAAATGCCAGATTTCTCCCAAATATATCACATCTTCTCCAAGAAATACCAGGTTTCCCCCTTCAAATAGGACCTTTTCAACCACAAATACCTGTTTTATGCCCAAAATACGACAGTTTCTTCCAGAAATGCCACATTTCTCCCAAATATATCACATCTTCTCCAAGAAATACCAGCTTTCCCCCTTGAATTAGGACCTTTTCTCCATGAAATACCTCTTTTATCCCCAAAAGAGGACATTTTCTTCCGGAAATGCCACATTTCTCCCAAATATATCACATCTTCTCCAAGAAATACCAGCTTCCCCCTGGAAATAGGATCTTTTCAACCACTAATACCTCTTTTATCCCCAAAATAGGACAGTTTCTTCCGGAAAGGCCACATTTCTCCCAAATAGATCACATCTTCTCCAAGAAATGCCAGGATTCCTCCTGAAAGAGGACCTTCTCACCCAAAACTACCAGCCTTCTCCCCCCAAATTGGACATTTTCTTCCATAAAGGCCACATTTCTCCCAAATATATCACATCTTCTCCAAGAAATACCAGGATTCCTCCTGAAATAGGACCTTCTCACCCAAAACTACCAGCCTTCTCCCCACAAATTGGACATTTTCTTCCAGAAAGGCCACATTTCTCCCAAATAGATCACATCTTCTCCAAGAAATACCAGCTTTCCCCATTCAAATAGGACCTTTTCTCCCACAAATACCTGTTTTATCCCCCAAATAGGACATTTTCTTCCAGAAATGCCACATTTCTCCCAAATAGATCACATCTTCTCCAAGAAATACCAGGTTTTCCCCTGGAAATAGGACCTTTTCACCCACAAATACCTGTTTTACCCCAAAAATAGGACAGATTCTTCCAGACATGCCACATTTCTCCCAAATACATCACATATTCTCCAAGAAATACCAGGTTTCCCCCTTCAAATAGGACCTTTTCACCCACAAATACCTCTTTTATCCCCAAAAGAGGACAGTTTCTGCCAGACATGCCACATTTCTCCCAAATATATCACATCTTCTCCAAGAAATAACAGGTTTCCCCCTTCAAATAGGACCTTTTCACCCACAAATACCTCTTTTATCCCCAAAAGAGGACAGTTTCTGCCAGACATGCCACATTTCTCCCAAATATATCACATCTTCTCCAAGAAATAACAGGTTTCCCCCTTCAAATAGGACCTTTTCACCCACAAATACCTGTTTTATCCCCAAAAGAGGACAGTTTCTTCCAGAAATGCCACATTTCTCCCAAATATACCTCATCTTCTCCAAGAAATACCAGGTTTCCCCCTTCAAATAGGACCTTTTCACCCACAAATACCTGTTTTATCCCCAAAATAGGACAGTTTCTTCCAGAAATGCCACATTTCTCCCAAATATATCATATCTTCTCCAAGAAATACCAGGTTTCCCCCTTCAAATAGGAAATTTTCACCCACAAATACCTCTTTTATCCCCAAAAGAGGACAGTTTCTTCCAGAAATGCCACATTTCTCCCAAATAGATCACATCTTCTCCAAGATATACCACGTTTCCCCCTTCAAATAGGACCTTTTCACCCACAAATACCTGTTTTATCCCCAAAAGAGGACAGTTTCTTCCAGAAATGCCACATTTCTCCCAAACATATCACATCTCCTCCAAGAAATACCAGGATTCCTCCTGAAATAGGACCTTTTCTCCCACAAGTACCAGCCTTCTCTCCCCAAATAGGACATTTTCTTCCAGACATGCCACATTTCTCCCAAATATATCACATCTTCTCCAAGAAATACCAGGTTTTCCTCTGGAAATAGGACCTTTTCACCCACACATACCTCTTTTATCCCCAAAAGAGGACAGTTTCTTCCAGACATGCCACATTTCTCCCAAATATATCACATCTTCTCCAAGAAATACCAGCTTCCCCCTGGAAATAGGATCTTTTCAACCACTAATACCTCTTTTATCCCCAAAATAGGACAGTTTCTTCCGGAAAGGCCACATTTCTCCCAAATAGATCACATCTTCTCCAAGAAATGCCAGGATTCCTCCTGAAAGAGGACCTTCTCACCCAAAACTACCAGCCTTCTCCCCCCAAATTGGACATTTTCTTCCATAAAGGCCACATTTCTCCCAAATATATCACATCTTCTCCAAGAAATACCAGGATTCCTCCTGAAATAGGACCTTCTCACCCAAAACTACCAGCCTTCTCCCCACAAATTGGACATTTTCTTCCAGAAAGGCCACATTTCTCCCAAATAGATCACATCTTCTCCAAGAAATACCAGCTTTCCCCATTCAAATAGGACCTTTTCTCCCACAAATACCTGTTTTATCCCCCAAATAGGACATTTTCTTCCAGAAATGCCACATTTCTCCCAAATAGATCACATCTTCTCCAAGAAATACCAGGTTTTCCCCTGGAAATAGGACCTTTTCACCCACAAATACCTGTTTTACCCCAAAAATAGGACAGATTCTTCCAGACATGCCACATTTCTCCCAAATACATCACATATTCTCCAAGAAATACCAGGTTTCCCCCTTCAAATAGGACCTTTTCACCCACAAATACCTCTTTTATCCCCAAAAGAGGACAGTTTCTGCCAGACATGCCACATTTCTCCCAAATATATCACATCTTCTCCAAGAAATAACAGGTTTCCCCCTTCAAATAGGACCTTTTCACCCACAAATACCTCTTTTATCCCCAAAAGAGGACAGTTTCTGCCAGACATGCCACATTTCTCCCAAATATATCACATCTTCTCCAAGAAATAACAGGTTTCCCCCTTCAAATAGGACCTTTTCACCCACAAATACCTGTTTTATCCCCAAAAGAGGACAGTTTCTTCCAGAAATGCCACATTTCTCCCAAATATACCTCATCTTCTCCAAGAAATACCAGGTTTCCCCCTTCAAATAGGACCTTTTCACCCACAAATACCTGTTTTATCCCCAAAAGAGGACAGTTTCTTCCAGAAATGCCACATTTCTCCCAAATATATCATATCTTCTCCAAGAAATACCAGGTTTCCCCCTTCAAATAGGAAATTTTCACCCACAAATACCTCTTTTATCCCCAAAAGAGGACAGTTTCTTCCAGAAATGCCACATTTCTCCCAAATAGATCACATCTTCTCCAAGATATACCACGTTTCCCCCTTCAAATAGGACCTTTTCACCCACAAATACCTGTTTTATCCCCAAAAGAGGACAGTTTCTTCCAGAAATGCCACATTTCTCCCAAACATATCACATCTCCTCCAAGAAATACCAGGATTCCTCCTGAAATAGGACCTTTTCTCCCACAAGTACCAGCCTTCTCCCCCCAAATAGGACATTTTCTTCCAGACATGCCACATTTCTCCCAAATATATCACATCTTCTCCAAGAAATACCAGGTTTTCCTCTGGAAATAGGACCTTTTCACCCACACATACCTCTTTTATCCCCAAAAGAGGACAGTTTCTTCCAGACATGCCACATTTCTCCCAAATATATCACATCTTCTCCAAGAAATACCAGCTTCCCCCTGGAAATAGGATCTTTTCAACCACTAATACCTCTTTTATCCCCAAAATAGGACAGTTTCTTCCGGAAAGGCCACATTTCTCCCAAATAGATCACATCTTCTCCAAGAAATGCCAGGATTCCTCCTGAAAGAGGACCTTCTCACCCAAAACTACCAGCCTTCTCCCCCCAAATTGGACATTTTCTTCCATAAAGGCCACATTTCTCCCAAATATATCACATCTTCTCCAAGAAATACCAGGATTCCTCCTGAAATAGGACCTTCTCACCCAAAACTACCAGCCTTCTCCCCACAAATTGGACATTTTCTTCCAGAAAGGCCACATTTCTCCCAAATAGATCACATCTTCTCCAAGAAATACCAGCTTTCCCCATTCAAATAGGACCTTTTCTCCCACAAATACCTGTTTTATCCCCCAAATAGGACATTTTCTTCCAGAAATGCCACATTTCTCCCAAATAGATCACATCTTCTCCAAGAAATACCAGGTTTTCCCCTGGAAATAGGACCTTTTCACCCACAAATACCTGTTTTACCCCAAAAATAGGACAGATTCTTCCAGACATGCCACATTTCTCCCAAATACATCACATATTCTCCAAGAAATACCAGGTTTCCCCCTTCAAATAGGACCTTTTCACCCACAAATACCTCTTTTATCCCCAAAAGAGGACAGTTTCTGCCAGACATGCCACATTTCTCCCAAATATATCACATCTTCTCCAAGAAATAACAGGTTTCCCCCTTCAAATAGGACCTTTTCACCCACAAATACCTCTTTTATCCCCAAAAGAGGACAGTTTCTGCCAGACATGCCACATTTCTCCCAAATATATCACATCTTCTCCAAGAAATAACAGGTTTCCCCCTTCAAATAGGACCTTTTCACCCACAAATACCTGTTTTATCCCCAAAAGAGGACAGTTTCTTCCAGAAATGCCACATTTCTCCCAAATATACCTCATCTTCTCCAAGAAATACCAGGTTTCCCCCTTCAAATAGGACCTTTTCACCCACAAATACCTGTTTTATCCCCAAAAGAGGACAGTTTCTTCCAGAAATGCCACATTTCTCCCAAATATATCATATCTTCTCCAAGAAATACCAGGTTTCCCCCTTCAAATAGGAAATTTTCACCCACAAATACCTCTTTTATCCCCAAAAGAGGACAGTTTCTTCCAGAAATGCCACATTTCTCCCAAATAGATCACATCTTCTCCAAGATATACCACGTTTCCCCCTTCAAATAGGACCTTTTCACCCACAAATACCTGTTTTATCCCCAAAAGAGGACAGTTTCTTCCAGAAATGCCACATTTCTCCCAAACATATCACATCTCCTCCAAGAAATACCAGGATTCCTCCTGAAATAGGACCTTTTCTCCCACAAGTACCAGCCTTCTCCCCCCAAATAGGACATTTTCTTCCAGACATGCCACATTTCTCCCAAATATATCACATCTTCTCCAAGAAATACCAGGTTTTCCTCTGGAAATAGGACCTTTTCACCCACACATACCTCTTTTATCCCCAAAAGAGGACAGTTTCTTCCAGACATGCCACATTTCTCCCAAATAGATCACATCTTCTCCAAGAAATACCAGCTTTCCCCCTTCAAATAGGACCTTTTCACCCACAAATACCTCTTTTATCCACCAAATAGAACAGTTTCTTCCAGAAATGCCACATTTCTCCCAAATATATCACATCTTCTCCAAGAAATACCAGCTTTCCCCCTTCAAATAGGACCTTTTCACCCACAAATACCTGTTTTACCCCCAAAAGAGGACAGTTTCTTCCAGAAATGCCACATTTCTCCCAAATATATCACATCTTCTCCAAGAAATACCAGCTTTCCCCCTTCAAATAGGACCTTTTCACCCACAAATACCTCTTTTATCCCCAAAATAGAACAGTTTCTTCCAGAAATGCCACATTTCTCCCAAACATATCACATCTCCTCCAAGAAATACCAGGATTCCTCCTGAAATAGGAACTTTTCTCCCACAAATACCACCCTTCTCCCCCCAAAATAGGACATTTTCTTCCAGACATGCCACATTTCTCCCAAATATATCACATCTTCTCCAAGAAATACCAGGTTTCCCCCTTCAAACAGGACCTTTTCACCCACAAATACCTCTTTTATCCCCAAAATAGGACAGTTTCTTCCAGAAATGCCAGATTTCTCCCAAATAGATCACATCTTCTCCAAGAAATACCACGTTTCCCCCTTCAAATAGGAAATTTTCACCCACAAATACCTGTTTTATCCCCAAAAGAGGACAGTTTCTTCCAGAAATGCCACATTTCTCCCAAATATATCACATCTTCTCCAAGAAATACCAGGGTTCCCCCTTCAAATAGGACCTTATCACCCACAATTACCTCTTTTATCCCCAAATTAGGACAGTTTCTGCCAGAAATGCCACATTTCTCCCAAATAGATCACATCTCCTCCAAGAAATACCAGGATTCCTCCTGAAATAGGACCTTTTCTCCCACAAATACCAGCCTTCTCCCCACAAATAGGACATTTTCATCCAGACATGCCACATATCACTTAAATATATCACATCTTCTCCAAGAAATACCAGCTTTCCCCCTTCAAATAGGAACTTTTCACCTACAAATACCTCTTTTATCCCCAAAATAGAACAGTTTCTTGCAGAAATGCCACATTTCACCCAAACATATCACATCTTCTCCAAGAAATACCAGCATACCCCCTTCAAATAGGACCTTTTCACCCACAAGTACCTGTTTTATCCCCAAAAGCGGACATTTTCTTCCAGACATGCCACATTTCTCCCAAATAGATCACATCTCCTCCAAGAAATACCACGGTTCCCCCTTCAAATAGGACCTTTTCTACTACAAATACCTGTTTTATCCCCAAAACAGGACATTTTCTTCCAGACATGCCACATTTCTCCCAAATATATCACATCTTCTCCAAGAAATACCAGCTTTCCCCCTTCAAATAGGACCTTTTCACCCACAAATACCTCTTTGATCCCCAAAAGAGGACAGTTTCGTATAGAAAGGCCACATTTCTCACAAATAGATCACATCTTCTCCAAGAAATAAAAGGATTAATCCTGAAATAGGACCTTTTCACCCACAAATACCTCTTTTATCCCTCAAATAGGACAGTTTCTTCCAGAAATGCCACATTTCTCCCAAATAGATCACATCTTCTCCAAGAAATACCAGGATTCCTCCTGAAATAGGACCTTTTCTCCCACAAATACCAGCTTTCTCCCCCCAAATAGGACAGTTTCTTCAAGAAATGCCATATTTCTCCCAAATAGATCACATCTTCTCCAAGAAATACCAGCTTTCCCCCTTCAAATAGGACCTTTTCACCCACAAATACCTCTTTTATGCCCAAAATAGAACAGTTACGTCCAGAAATGCCACATTTCTCCCAAATATATCACATCTTCTCCAAGAAATACCAGGTTTCCCCCTTCAAATAGGACCTTTTCACCCACAAATACCTCTTGTATCCCCAAAATAGGACAGTTTCTTCCAGACATGCCACATTTCTCCCAAATATATCACATCTTCTCCAAGAAATACCACGTTTCCCCCTTCAAATAGGACCTTTTCACCCACAAATTCCTCTTTTATCCCCAAAACAGGACAGTTTCTTCCAGAAAGGCCACATTTCTCCCAAATAGATCACATCTTCTCCAAGAAATACCAGCTTTCCCCCTTCAAATAGGACCTTTTCACCCACAAATACCTCTTTTATCCCCAAAATACGACAGTTTCTTCCAGAAATGCCACATTTCTCCCAAATATATCTCATCTTCTCCAAGAAATACCAGGTTTTCCTCTGGAAATAGGACCTTTTCACCCACACATACCTCTTTTATCCCCAAAAGAGGACAGTTTCTTCCAGACATGCCACATTTCTCCCAAACATATCACATCTTCTCCAAGAAATACCAGCTTTCCCCCTTCAAATAGTACCTTTTCACCCACAAATACCTGTTTTATCCCCCAAATAGAACAGTTTCTTCCAGAAATGCCACATTTCTCCCAAATATATCACATCTTCTCCAAGAAATACCAGCTTTCCCCCTTCAAATAGGACCTTTTCACCCACAAATACCTGTTTTACCCCCAAAAGAGGACAGTTTCTTCCAGAAATGCCACATTTCTCCCAAATATATCACATCTTCTCCAAGAAATACCAGGTTTCCCCCTTCAAATAGGACCTTATCACCCACAAATACCTCTTTTATCCCCAAAAGAGGACAGTTTCTTCCAGAAATGCCACATTTCTCCCAAACATATCACATCTCCTCCAAGAAATACCAGGATTCCTCCTGAAATAGGAACTTTTCTCCCACAAATACCACCTTTCTCCCCCCAAAATAGGACATTTTCTTCCAGACATGCCACATTTCTCCCAAATATATCACATCTTCTCCAAGAAATACCAGGTTTCCCCCTTCAAATAGGACCTTTTCACCCACAAATACCTCTTTTATCCCCAAAATAGGACAGTTTCTTCCAGAAATGCCACATTTCTCCCAAATATATCACATCTTCTCCAAGAAATACCACGTTTCCCCCTTCAAATAGGAAATTTTCACCCACAAATACCTGTTTTATTCCCAAAATAGGACAGTTTCTTCCAGAAATGGCAGATTTCTCCCAAATATATCACATCTTCTCCAAGAAATAACAGGGTTCCCCCTTCAAATAGGACCTTTTCATCCACAATTACGTCTTTTATCCCCAAATTAGGACAGTTTCTGCCAGAAATGCCACATTTCTCCCAAATAGATCACATCTCCTCCAAGAAATACCAGGATTCCTCCTGAAATAGGACCTTTTCTCCCACAAATACCAGCCTTCTCCCAACAAATAGGACATTTTCATCCAGACATGCCACATATCACTTAAATGTATCACATCTTCTCCAAGAAATACCAGCTTTCCCCCTTCAAATAGGACCTTTTCACCTACAAATACCTCTTTTATCCCCAAAATAGAACAGTTTCTTCCAGAAATGCCACATTTCACCCAAACATATCACATCTTCTCCAAGAAATACCTGGATACCCCCTTCAAATAGGAACTTTTCACCCACAAGTACCTGTTTTATCCCCAAAAGAGGACATTTTCTTCCAGACATGCCACATTTCTCCCAAATAGATCACATCTCCTCCAAGAAATACCACGGTTCCCCCTTCAAATAGGACCTTTTCAACTACAAATACCTGTTTTATCCCCAAAAGAGGACAGTTTCTTCCACACATGCCACATTTCTCCCAAATAGATCACATGTTCTCCAAGAAATACCAGCTTTCCCCCTTCAAATAGGACCTTTTCACCCACAAATACCTCTTTGATCCCCAAAAGAGGACAGTTTCGTACAGAAAGGCCACATTTCTCCCAAATATATCACCTCTTCTCCAAGAAATACCACGTTTCCCCCTTCAAATAGGACCTTTTCACCCACAAATACCTCTTCTATCCCCAAAAGAGGACAGTTTCTTCCAGACATGCCACATTTCTCCCAAATAGATCACATCTTCTCCAAGGAATACCACGTTTCCCCCTTCAAATAGGACCTTTTCTCCCACAAATACCTGTTTTATCCCCAAAATAGGACAGTTTCTTCCAGAAATGCCACATTTCTCCCAAATACATCTCATCTTCTCCAAGAAATACCAGCTTTCCCCCTTCAAATAGGACCTTTTCACCCACAAATACAAGTTTTGTCCCCAAAATAGGACAGATTCTTCCAGAAAGGCCAGATTTCTCCGAAATAGATCACATCTTCTCCAAGAAATACCAGGTTTCCCCCTTCAAAAGGACCTTTTCACCCACAAATACCTGTTTTATCCCCAGAAGAGGACAGTTTCTTCCAGAAATGCCACATTTCTCCCAAATATATCACATCTCCAAGAAATACCAGGTTTCCTCCTGAAATAGGACCTTGTCTCGCACAGATTCCTGTTATATCCCTTTGTTCCGAGCGACTTTTCGTTTTGGAGTGTTTATCCGATGCTACACTTCAGCATTCTGTGACGAATAGAGTAGAAAAGAAAAGCCCCACTAATAAGGCAGCTAGAAGTTCGAGGAGCAACTCACGTTGTGCTTTCGGGGAGGACGTTCCAGAAAGTCGAGAGTTGTGGCTTGTTTCCTGCGGAGAAAAAACCCCCTGTTTTCAGGCAATGCAGGACGCTGAATTCTCTCCTTTCGGCATAGGAATACCGCTCCTTCGCTCTCGTGGCTCGAAAGCGGCACTCGCTCTGAACCGCTCCGGAGAGTCTGCACTTGCTGTCCGGTCCATCGCGGTTCTGCCCGAGTGCCGCTTGCAGTCTTCAGCAGCGCTCTCGTTTCTCTCGGATGCCGGGAAAGAGCGACTTCAGCCGGATGCTTTGCTCCGACGAGTGAGCGGCTTCTTCTGCGCACATCGCAATGGAGCGCTTTTGACTTCTCCATGTGTCCATGCAGAATGCACTACGCTTCTCTCTCATTCTTATCCCTTCCTTCCGAGCGACATTTCGTTTTGGAGTGTTTATCCGATGCTACACTTCAGCATTCTGTGACGAATAGAGTAGAAGTGGAAACCACACTAATAAGGCAGCTAGAAGCTCCAGAAGCCACACACGTTGTGCTTTCAGAGAGGACGTTCCAGAAAGTCGAGAGTTGTGGCTTGTTTCCTGCGGAGAAAAAACCCCCTGTTTTCAGGCAATGCTGAATTCGCATCTTCTCGGCATTTCAATACCGCTCCTTCGCTCTCGTGGCTCGAAAGCGGCACTCGCTCTGAACCGCTCCGGAGAGTCTGCACTTGCTGTCCGGTCCATCGCGGTTCTGCCCGAGTGCCGCTTGCAGTCTTCAGCAGCGCTCTCGTTTCTCTCGGATGCCGGGAAAGAGCGACTTCAGCCGGATGCTTTGCTCCGACGAGTGAGCGGCTTCTTCTGCGCACATCGCAATGGAGCGCTTTTGACTTCTCCATGTGTCCATGCAGAATGCACTACGCTTCTCTCTCATTCTTATCCCTTCCTTCCGAGCGACATTTCGTTTTGGAGTGTTTATCCGATGCTACACTTCAGCATTCTGTGACGAATAGAGTAGAAGTGGAAACCACACTAATAAGGCAGCTAGAAGCTCCAGAAGCCGCACACGTTGTGCTTTCAGGGAGGACGTTCCAGAAAGTCGAGAGTTATGGCTTGTTTCCTGCGGAGAAAAAACCCCCTGTTTTCAGGCAATGCTGAATTCGCATCTTCTCGGCATTTCAATACCGCTCCTTCGCTCTCGTGGCTCGAAAGCGGCACTCGCTCTGAACCGCTCCGGAGAGTCTGCACTTGCTGTCCGGTCCATCGCGGTTCTGCCCGAGTGCCGCTTGCAGCCTTCAGCAGCGCTCTCGTTTCTCTCGGATGCCGGGAAAGAGCGACTTCAGCCGGATGCTTTGCTCCGACGAGTGAGCGGCTTCTTCTGCGCACATCGCAATGGAGCGCTTTTGACTTCTCCATGTGTCCATGCAGAATGCACTCCGCTTCTCTCTCATTCTTATCCCTTCCTTCCGAGCGACATTTCGTTTTGGAGTGTTTATCCGATGCTACACTTCAGCATTCTGTGACGAATAGAGTAGAAGTGGAAACCACACTAATAAGGCAGCTAGAAGCTCCAGAAGCCACACACGTTGTGCTTTCAGGGAGGACGTTCCAGAAAGTCGAGAGTTATGGCTTGTTTCCTGCGGAGAAAAAACCCCCTGTTTTCAGGCAATGCTGAATTCGCATCTTCTCGGCATTTCAATACCGCTCCTTCGCTCTCGTGGCTCGAAAGCGGCACTTGCTCTGAACCGCTCCGGAGAGTCTGCAGTTGCTGTCCGGTCCATCGCGGTTCTGCCCGAGTGCCGCTTGCAGCCTTCAGCAGCGCTCTCGTTTCTCTTGGATGCCGGGAAAGAGCGACTTCAGCCGGATGCTTTTCTCAGACAAGTGAGCGGCTTCTTCTGCGCACATCGCAATGGAGAGCTTCTGGCTTCTCCATGTGTCCATGCAGAATGCACTACGCTTCTCTCTCATTCTTATCCCTTTTTCCGAGCGACATTTCGTTTTGGAGTGTTTATCCGATGCTACACTTCAGCATTCTGTGACGAATAGAGTAGAAGGGAAAAGCCCCACTAATAAGGCAGCTAGAAGTTCGAGGAGGGACACACGTTGTGCTTTCAGGGAGGACGTTCCAGAAAGTCGAGAGTTGTGGCTTCTTTCCGGCGGAGAAAAAACCCCCTGTTTTCAGGCTATTCAGTAGTCTGCAACTGCAGACTGTCCGGTGTGGTTCAGCGCAAATGCCGCTTTCGAGCCACGAGAGAGGAGGAGCGGCATTCCTATGCCGAGAACGAGCGAATTCAGCCTACTGCATTGCCTGAAAACAGGGGTTTTTTTCTCCGCTGGAAACAAGCCACAACTCTCGACTTTCTGGAAAGTCCTCCCCGAAAGCACTAAGTGCGTTGCTCCTCGAACTTCTAGCTGCCTTATTAGTGGGGCTTTTCTCTTCTACTCTATTCGTCACAGAATGCTGAAGTGTAGCATCGGATAAACACTCCAAAACGAAATGTCGCTCGGAAAAAGGGATAAGAATGAGAGAGAAGCGTAGTGCATTCTGCATGGACACATGGAGAAGTCAGAAGCGCTCCTTTGCGATGTGCGCAGAAGAAGCCGCTCACTCGTCGGAGCAAAGCATCCGGCTGAAGTCGCTCTTTCCCGGCATCCGAGAGAAACGAGAGCGCTGCTGAAGGCTGCAAGCGGCACTCGGGCAGAACCGCGATGGACCGGACAGCAAGTGCAGACTCTCCGGAGCGGTTCAGAGCGAGTGCCGCTTTCGAGCCACGAGAGCGAAGGAGCGGTATTGAAATGCCGAGAAGGAGCGAATTCAGCGTCCAGCATTGCCTGAAAACAGGGGGTTTTTTCTCCGCAGGAAAGAAGCCACAACTCTCGACTTTCTGGTACGTCCTCCCCGAAAGCACTACGTGTGTCGCTCCTCGAACATCTAGCTGCCTTATTAGTGTGGTTTCCACTTCTACTCTATTCGTCACAGAATGCTGAAGTGTAGCATCGGATAAACACTCCAAAACGAAATGTCGCTCGGAAGGAAGGGATAAGAATGAGAGAGAAGCGTAGTGCATTCTGCATGGACACATGGAGAAGTCAAAAGCGCTCCATTGCGATGTGCGCAGAAGAAGCCGCTCACTCGTCGGAGCAAAGCATCCGGCTGAAGTCGCTCTTTCCCGGCATCCGAGAGAAACGAGAGCGCTGCTGAAGGCTGCAAGCGGCACTCGGGCAGAACCGCGATGGACCGGACAGCAAGTGCAGACTCTCCGGAGCGGTTCAGAGCGAGTGCCGCTTTCGAGCCACGAGAGCGAAGGAGCGGTATTCCTATGCCGAGAAGGTGCGAATTCAGCGTCCTGCATTGCCTGAAAACAGGGGGTTTTTCTATGCCGGAAAGAAGCCACAACTCTCGACTTTCTGGAACGTCCTCCCCGAAAGCACAACGTGTGTCCCTCCTCGAACTTCTAGCTGCCTTATTAGTGTGGTTTCCACTTCTACTCTATTCGTCACAGAATGCTGAAGTGTAGCATCGGATAAACACTCCAAAACGAAATGTCGCTCGGAAGAAAGGGATAAGAATGAGAGAGAAGCGTAGTGCATTCTGCATGGACAGAAGGAGAAGTCAGAAGCTCTCCATTGCAATGTGCGCAGAAGAAGCCGCTCACTCGTCGGAGCAAAGCATCCGGCTGAAGTCGCTCTTTCCCGGCATCCGAGAGAAACGAGACCGCTGCTGAAGGCTGCAAGCGGCACTCGGGCAGAACCGCGATGGACCGGACAGCAACTGCAGACTCTCCGGAGCGGTTCAGAGCGAGTGCCGCTTTCGAGACACGAGAGCGAAGGAGCGGTATTCCTATGCCGAGAAGGTGCGAATTCAGCGTCCTGCAATGCCTGAAAACAGGGGGTTTTTTCTCCGCAGGAAAGAAGCCACAACTCTCGACTTTCTGGAACGTCCTCCCTGAAAGCACAACGTGTGTCACTCCTCGAACTTCTAGCTGCCTTATTAGTGTGGTTTCCACTTCTACTCTATTCGTCACAGAATGCTGAAGTGTAGCATCGGATAAACACTCCAAAACGAAATGTCGCTCGGAAGAAAGGGATAAGAATGAGAGAGAAGCGTAGTGCATTCTGCATGGACACATGGAGAAGTCAGAAGCGCACCATTGCGATGTGCGCAGAAGAAGCCGCTCACTCGTCGGAGCAAAGCATTCGGCTGAAGTCGCTCTTTCCCGGCATCCGAGAGAAACGAGACCGCTGCTGAAGGCTGCAAGAGGCACTCGGGCAGAACCGCGAAGTACCGGAAAGGAACTGCAGACTCTCCTGAGCGGTTCAGAGCGAGTGCCGTTTTCGAGCCACGAGAGCGAAGGAGGGGTATTCCTATGCCGAGAAGGAGAGAATTCAGCGTCCTGCATTGCCTGAAAACAGGGGTATTTCTCTCCGCAGGAAACAAGCCACAACTCTCGACTTTCTGGAACGTCCTCCCTGAAAGCACAATGTGTGTGGCTACTGGACCTTCTAGCTGACTTATTAGTGGGGCTTTCCTCTTCTATTTTATTCGTAACGGAATGCTGAAGTGTAGCAGCGGATAAACACTCCAAAACGAAAAGTCGCTCTGAACAAAGGGATAAAAGAGGTATTTGTGGGTGACAGGGTCCTATTTCAGGAGGAAACCTGGTATTTCTTGGAGATGTGATATATTTGGGAGAAATGTGGCATTTCTGGAAGAAACTGTCCTCTTTTGGGGATAAAACAGGTATTTCATGGAGAAAAGGTCCTAATTGAAGGGGGAAACCTGGTATTTCTTGGAGAAGATGTGATCTATTTGGGAGAAATGTGGCATTTCTGGAAGAAACTGTCCTATTTTGGGGATAAAAGAGGTATTTGTGGGTGAAAAGGTCGTATTTGAAGAGGGAAACCTGGTATTTCTTGGAGAAGATGTGATATATTAGGGAGAAATGTGGCATTTCTGGAAGAAACTGTCCTATTTTGGGGATAAAAGAGGTATTTGTGGGTGAAAAGGTCCTATTTCCAGGGGGAAACCTGGTATTTCTTGGAGAAGATGTGATATATTTGGGAGAAATGTGGCCTTTCTGGAAGAAACCGTCCTATTTGGGGGATAAAAGAGGTATTTGTGGATGAAAATGTTGTATTTGAAGGGGGAAACCTGTTATTTCTTGGAGAAGATGTGATATATTTGGGAGAAATGTGGCATGTCTCTAAGAAACTGTCCTCTTTTCGGGATAAAAGAGGTATTTGTGGGTGAAAAGGTCCTATTTGAAGGGGGAAACCTGGTATTTCTTGGAGAAGATGTGATATATTTGGGTGAAATGTGGCATGTCTGGAAGAAACTGTCCTCTTTTGGGGATAAAAGATGTATTTGAGGGTGAAAAGGTCCTATTTGAAGGGGGAAACCTGGTATTTCTTGGAGGAGATGTGATCTATTTGGGAGAAATGTGGCATTTCTGGAAGAAACTGTCCTCTTTTGGGGATAAAAGAGGTATTTGTGGGTGAAAAGGTCGTATTTGAAGAGGGAAACCTGGTATTTGTTGGAGAAGATGTGATATATTTGGGAGAAATGTGGCATTTCTGGAAGAAACTGTCCTCTTTTGGGGATAAAAGAGGTATTTGTAGGTGAAAAGGTCCTATTTGAAGGGGGAAACCTGGTATTTCTTGGAGAAGATGTGATATATTTGGGAGAAATGTGGCATGTCTGGAAGAAACCGTCCTATTTTGGGGATAAAAGAGGTATTTGTGGATGAAAATGTTGTATTTGAAGGGGGAAACGTTATTTCTTGGAGAAGATGTGATATATTTGGGAGAAATGTGGCATGTCTGTAAGAAACTGTCCTCTTTTCGGGATAAAAGAGGTATTTGTGGGTGAAAAGGTCCTATTTGAAGGGGGAAAGCTGGTATTTCTTGGAGAAGATGTGATATATTTGGGTGAAATGTGGCATGTCTGGAAGAAACTGTCCTCTTTTGGGGATAAAAGAGGTATTTGTGGGTGAAAAGGTCCTATTTGAAGGGGGAAACCTGGTATTTCTTGGAGAAGATGTGATCTATTTGGGAGAAATGTGGCCTTTCTGGAAGAAACTGTCCTATTTTGGGGATAAAAGAGGTATTTGTGGGTGAAAAGGTCCTATTTGAAGGGGGAACCCTGGTATTTCTTGGAGGAGATGTGATCTATTTGGGAGAAATCTGGCATCTCTGGCAGAAACTGTCCTCTTTTGGAGATAAAAGAGGTATTTGTGGGTGAAAAGGTCCTATTTGAAGGGGGAAACCTGGTATTTCTTGGAGAAGATGTGATGTATTTGGGAGAAATGTGGCCTTTCTGGAAGAAACTGTCCTCTTTTGGGGATAAAAGAGGTATTTGTGGGTGAAAAGGTCCTATTTGAAGGGGGAAACCTGGTATTTCTTGGAGAAGATGTGGTATATTTGGGAGAAATGTGGCATTTCTGGAAGAAACTGTCCTATTTGGGGGATAAAAGAGGTATTTGTGGGTGAAAAGGTCCTATTTGAAGGGGGAAACCTGGTATTTCTTGGAGAAGATGTGATATATTTGGGAGAAATGTGGCATGTCTGGAAAAAACTGTCCTCTTTTGGGTTTAAAAGAGGTATTTGTGGGTGAAAAGGTCCTATTTGAAGGGGGAAACCTGGTATTTCTTGGAGAAGATGTGATCTATTTGGGAGAAATGTGGCATTTCTGGAAGAAACTGTCCTCTTTTGGGGATAAAAGAGGTATTTGTGGGTGAAAAGGTCCTATTTGAAGGGGGAAAGCTGGTATTTCTTGGAGAAGATGTGATATATTTGGGAGAAATGTGGCATTTCTGCAAGAAGCTGTCGTATTTTGGGGATAAAAGAGGTATTTGTGGGTGAAAAGGTCCTATTTGAAGGGGGAAACCCGGTATTTCTCTGAGAAGATGTGATATATTTGGGAGAAATGTGGCATGTCTGGAAGAAACTGTCCTCTTTTGGGGATAAAAGAGGTATTTGTGGGTGAAAAGGTCCTATTTCATGGAGGAAACCTGGTATTTCTTGGAGAAGATGTGATATGTTTGGGAGAAATGTGGCATTTCTGGACGGAACTGTTCTATTTTGGGGACAAAAGAGGTATTTGTGGGTGATAAGGTCCTATTTGAAGGGGGAACCCTGGTATTTCTTGGAGAAGATGTGATCTATTTGGGAGAAATGTGGCATTTCTGGCAGAAACTGTCCTCTTTTGGGGATAAAAGAGGTATTTGTGGGTGAAAAGGTCGTATTTGAAGAGGGAAACCTGTTATTTCTTGGAGAAGATGTGATATATTTGGGAGAAATGTGGCATTTCTGGAAGAAAATGCCCTCTTTTGGGGATAAAAGAGGTATTTGTGGGTGAAAAGGTCCTATTTGAAGGGGGAAACCTGGTATTTCTTGGAGAAGATGTGATATATTTGGGAGAAATGTGGCCTTTCTGGAAGAAACCGTCCTATTTTGGGGATAAAAGAGGTATTTGTGGATGAAAATGTTGTATTTGAAGGGGGAAACCTGTTATTTCTTGTGAAGAGGTGATATATTTGGGAGAAATGTGGCATGTCTGTAAGAAACTGTCCTCTTTTGGGGATAAAAGAGGTATTTGTGGGTGAAATGGTCCTATTTGAAGGGGGAAACCTGGTATTTCTTGGAGAAGATGTGATATATTTGGGTGAAATGTGGCATGTCTGGAAGAAACTGTCCTCTTTTGGGGATAAAAGAGGTATTTGTGGGTGAAAAGGTCCTATTTGAAGGGGGAAACGTGGTATTTCTTGGAGAAGATGTGATCTATTTGGGAGAAATGTGGCCTTTCTGGAAGAAACTGTCCTATTCTGGGGATAAAAGAGGTATTTGTGGGTGAAAAGGTCCTATTTGAAGGGGGAACCCTGGTATTTCTTGGAGAAGATGTGATATATTTGGGAGAAATGTGGCATTTCTGGAAGAAACTGTCGTATTTTGGAGATAAAAGAGGTATTTGTGGGTGAAAAGGTCCTATTTGAAGGGGGAACCCTGGTATTTCTTGGAGAAGATGTGATATATTTGGGAGAAATGTGGCATGTCTGGAAGAAACTGTCCTCTTTTGGGGATAAAAGAGGTATTTGTGGTTGAAAAGGTCCTATTTGAAGGGGGAAACCTGGTATTTCTTGGAGAAGATGTGGTATATTTGGGAGAAATGTGGCATTTCTGGAAGAAACTGTCCTCTTTTGGGGGATAAAACAGGTATTTGTGGTTGAAAAGGTCCTATTTGAAGGGGGAAACCTGGTATTTCTTGGAGAAGATGTTATATATTTGGGAGAAATGTGGCATGTCAGGAAGAAACTGTCCTCTTTTGGGGATAAAAGAGGTATTTGTGGGTGAAAAGGTCCTATTTGAAGGGGGAAAGCTGGTATTTCTTGGAGAAGATGTGATCTATTTGGGAGAAATGTGGCATTTCTGGAAGAAACTGTCCTCTTTTGGGGATGAAAGAGGTATTTGTGGGTGAAAAGGTCCTATTTGAAGGGGGAAATCCGGTATTTCTCGGAGAAGATGTGATATATTTGGGAGAAATGTGTCATGTCTGGAAGAAACTGTCCTCTTTTGGGGATAAAAGAGGTATTTGTGGGTGAAACGGTCGTATTTCATGGAGGAAACCTGGTATTCCTTGGAGAAGATGTGATATGTTTAGGAGAAATGTGTCATTTCTGGACGGAACTGTTCTATTTTGTGGACAAAAGAGGTATTTGTGGGTGATAAGGTCCTATTTGAAGGGGGAACCCTGGTATTTCTTGGAGAAGATGTGATCTATTTGGGAGAAATGTGGCATGTCTGGAAGAAACTGTCCTATTTGGGGGGAGAAGGCTGGTACTTGTTGGAGAAAAGGTCAAAATTCAGGAGGAATCCTGGTATTTCTTGGAGAAGATGTGATCTATTTGGGAGAAATGTGGCATTTCTGGAAGAAACTGTCCTATTTGGGGGGATAAAAGAGGTATTTGTGGTTGAAAAGGTCGTATTTCTGGAGGAATTCTGGTATTTCTTGGAGAAGATGTGATCTATTTGGGAGAAATGTGGCATTTCTGGAAGAAACTGTCCTCTTTTGGGGATAAAAGAGGTATTTGTGGGTGAAAAGGTCCTATTTGAAGGGGGAAACGTGGTATTTCTTGGAGAAGATGTGATCTATTTGGGAGAAATGTGGCATGTCTGGAAGAAACTGTCCTCTTTTGGGGATAAAAGTGTTTTTTGGGAGAAAAGGTCCTATTTGAAGGGGGAAACCTGGTATTTCTTGGAGGAGATGTGATCTATTTGGGAGAAATCTGGCCTTTCTGGAAGAAACTGTCCTCTTTTGGGGATAAAAGAGGTATTTGTGGGTGAAAAGGTCCTATTTGAAGGGGGAAACCTGGTATTTCTTGGAGAAGATGTGATATATTTGGGAGAAATGAGGCATTTCCGGAAGAAACTGTCCTATTTTGGGGATAAAAGGCTGGTATTTGTGGGAGAAAAGGTCCTATTTGAAGGGAGAAATCCTGGTATTTCTTGGAGGAGATGTGATATGTTTGGGAGAAATGTGGCATGTCTGGAAGAAACTGTCCTCTTTTGGGGATAAAAGAGGTATTAGTGGGTGAAAAGGTCCTATTTGAAGGGGGAAACGTGGTATTTCTTGGAGAAGATGTTTTATGTTTGGGTGAAATGTGGCATTTCTGGAAGAAACTGCTCTATTTTGGGGATAAAAGAGGTATTTGTAGGTGAAAAGGTCCTATTTGAAGGGGGAAACCTGGTATTTCTTGGAGAAGATGTGATCTATTTGGGAGAAATGTGGCATGTCTGGAAGAAAATGTCCTATTTGGGGGGAGAAGTCTGGTATTTGTGGGAGAAAATGTCCTATTTCAGGAGGAATCCTGGTATTTCTTGGAGGAGATGTGATCTATTTGGGAGAAATGTGGCCTTTCTGTAAGAAACTGTCCTCTTTTGGGGATCAAAGAGGTATTTGTGGGTGAAAAGGTCCTATTTGAAGGGGGAAACCTGGTATTTCTTGGAGAAGATGTGATATATTTGGGAGAAATGTGGCATTTCTGGATGAAAATGTCCAATTTGGGGGGAGAAGCCTGGTATTAGTGGGTGGAAAGGTCCTATTTGAAGGGGGAAAGCTGGTATTTCTTGGAGAAGATGTGATCTATTTGGGAGAAATGTGGCATTTCTGGAAGAAACTGTCCTCTTTTGGGGATAAAAGAGGTATTTGTGGGTGAAAAGGTCCTATTTGAAGGGGGAAACCTGGTATTTCTTGGAGAAGATGTGATCTATTTGGGAGAAATGTGGCATGTCTGGAAGAAACTGTCCTATTTTGGGGATCAAAGAGGTATTTGTGGGTGAAAAGGTCGTATTTGAAGGGGGAAAGCTGGTATTTCTTGGAGAAGATGTGATATATTTGAGAGAAATGTGGCATGTCTGGCAGAAACTGTCCTATTTTGGGGATAAAACAGGTATTTTTGTTTGAAAAGGTCCTATTTGAAGGGGGAATCCTGGTATTTCTTGGAGAAGAGGTGATATATTTGGGAGAAATGTGGCATTTCTGGAAGAAACTGTCCTCTTTTGGGGATAAAAGAGGCATGTGTGGGTGAAAAGGTCCTATTTCCAGGGGAAAACCTGTTATTTCTTGGAGAAGATGTGATATATTTGGGAGAAATGTGGCATTTCTGGAAGAAAATGTCCTGTTTTGGGGATAAAAGAGGTATTTGTGGGAGAAAAGGTTCTATTTGAAGGGGGAACACTGGTATTTCTTGGAGAAGATGTGATATATTTGGGAGAAATGTGGCATTTCTGGAAGAAACTGTCCTCTTTTGGGGATAAAAGAGGTATTTGTAGGTGAGAAGGTCCTATTTGAAGGGGGAAACCTGGTATTTCTTGGAGAAGATGTGATCTATTTGGGAGAAATGTGGCATTTCTGGAAGAAAATGTCCTATTTGGGGGGAGAAGGCTGGTATTTGTGGGAGAAAAGGTCCTATTTCAGGAGGAATCCTGGCATTTCTTGGAGAAGATGTGATATATTGGGGAGAAATGTGGCATTTCTGGAAGAAACTGTCCTATTTGAGGGATAAAAGAGGTATTTGTGGGTGAAAAGGTCGTATTTCAGGAGGAATCCTGGTATTTCTTGGAGAAGATGTGATATATTTGGGAGAAATGTGGCATTTCTGGAAGAAACTGTCCTATTTTGGGGATAAAACAGGTATTTGTGGGTGAAAAGGTCCTATATGAAGGAGGAAACCTGGTATTTCTTGGAGAAGATGTGATCTATTTGGGAGGAATGTGGCATTTCTGGAAGAAACTGTCCTCTTTTGGGGATAAAAGAGTTTTTTTGGGGGAAAAGGTCCTATTTGAAGGGGGAAACCTGGTATTTCTTGGAGAAGATGTGATCTATTTGGGAGAAATGTGGCCTTTCTGGAAGAAACTGTCCTATTTGGGGGGATAAAAGAGGTATTTGTGGGTGAAAAGGTCCTATTTCCAGGGGAAAACCTGGTATTTCTTGGAGAAGATGTGATATATTTGGGAGAAATGTGGCATTTCTGGAAGAAACTGTCCTCTTTTGGGGGGAAAAGGCTGGTATTTGTGGGAGAAAAGGTCCTATTACAGGAGAAATCCTGGTATTTCTTGGAGGAGATGTGATCTATTTGGGAGAAATGTGGCATTTCTGGAAGAAACTGTCCTATTTTGGGTATAAAACAGGTACTTGTGGGTGAAAAGGTCCTATTTGAAGGAGGTATCCTGGTATTTCTTGGAGAAGATGTGATATGTTTGGGTGAAATGTGGCATTTCTGGAAGAAACTGTCCTCTTTTGGGGATAAAAGAGGTATTTGTAGGTGAAAAGTTCCTATTTGAAGGGGGAAAGCTGGTATTTCTTGGAGAAGATGTGATATATTTGGGTGATATGTGGCATGTCTGGAAGAAAATGTCCTATTTGGGGGGAGAAGGCTGGTATTTGTGGGAGAAAAGGTCCTATTTCAGGAGGAATCCTGGTATTTCTTGCAGGAGATGTGATCTATTTGGGAGAAATCTGGCATTTCTGGCAGAAACTGTCCTATTTTGGGGATAAAAGAGGTATTTGTGGGTGAAAAGGTCCTATTTGAAGGGGGAAATGTGGTATTTCTTGGAGAAGATGTGATATATTTGGGAGAAATGTGGCATTTCTGGAAGAAACTGTCCTCTTTTGGGGATAAAACAGGAACTTGTGGCTGAAAAGGTCCTATTTGAAGGGGGAAACCTGGCATTTCTTGGAGAAGATGTGATCTATTTGGGAGAAATGTGGCATTTCTGGAAGAAACTGTCCTCTTTTGGGGATAAAAGAGGTATTTGTGGGTGAAAAGGTCGTATTTCAGGAGGAATTCTGGTATTTCTTGGAGAAGATGTGATCTATTTGGGAGAAATGTGGCATTTCTGGAAGAAACTGTCCTCTTTTGGGGATAAATGAGGTATTTGTGGGTGAAAAGGTCCTATTTGAAGGGGGAAACGTGGTATTTCTTGGAGAAGATGTGATCTATTTGGGAGAAATGTGGCATGTCTGGAAGAAACTGTCCTCTTTTGGGGATAAAAGAGTTTTTTGGGTGAAAAGGTCCTATTTGAAGGGGGAAACCTGGTATTTCTTGGAGGAGATGTGATCTATTTGGGAGAAATCTGGCCTTTCTGGAAGAAACTGTCCTGTTTTGGGGATAAAAGAGGTATTTGTGGGTGAAAAGGTCCTATTTGAAGGGGGAACCCTGGTATTTCTTGGAGAAGATGTGATATATTTGGGAGAAATGAGGCATTTCTGGAAGAAACTGTCCTATTTTGGGGATAAAAGGCTAGTATTTGTGGGAGAAAAGGTCCTATTTGAAGGGAGAAATCCTGGTATTTCTTGGAGGAGATGTGATATGTTTGGGAGAAATGTGGCATGTCTGGAAGAAACTGTCCTCTTTTGGGGATAAAACAGGTATTTGTGGGAGATAAGGTCCTATTTGAAGGGGGAAACGTGGTATTTCTTGGAGAAGATGTTTTATGTTTGGGTGAAATGTGGCATTTCTGGAAGAAACTGCTCTATTTTGGGGATAAAAGAGGTATTTGTAGGTGAAAAGGTCCTATTTGAAGGGGGAAACCTGGTATTTCTTGGAGAAGATGTGATATATTTGGGTGATATGTGGCATGTCTGGAAGAAAATGTCCTATTTGGGGGGAGAAGTCTGGTATTTGTGGGAGAAAAGGTCCTATTTCAGGAGGAATCCTGGTATTTCTTGGAGGAGATGTGATCTATTTGGGAGAAATCTGGCATCACTGGCAGAAACTGTCCTCTTTTGGGGATAAAAGAGGTATTTGTGGGTGAAAAGGTCGTATTTGAAGAGGGAAACCTGGTATTTCTTGGAGAAGATGTGATCTATTTGGGAGAAATGTGGCCTTTCTGTAAGAAACTGTCCTATTTTGGGGATAAAAGAGGTATTTGTGGGTGAAAATTTCCTATTTGAAGGGGGAAACCTGGTATTTCTTGGAGAAGATGTGATCTATTTGGGAGAAATGTGGCATTTCTGGATGAAAATGTCCTATTTGGGGGGAGAAGCCTGGTATTAGTGGGTGAAAAGGTCCTATTTGAAGGGGGAAACCTGGTATTTCTTGGAGAAGATGTGATCTATTTGGGAGAAATGTGGCATTTCTGGAAGAAACTGTCCGATTTTGGGGATAAAAGAGGTATTTGTGGGTGAAAAGGTCCTATTTGAAGGGGGAAAGCTGGTATTTCTTGGAGAAGATGTGATCTATTTGGGAGAAATGAGGCATTTCTGGAAGAAACTGTTCTATTTGGGGGGAGAAGGCTGGTATTTGTGGGAGAAAAGGTCCTATTTCAGGAGGAATCCTGGCATTTCTTGGAGAAGATGTGATATATTGGGGAGAAATGTGGCATTTCTGGAAGAAACTGTCCTATTTGAGGGATAAAAGAGGTATTTGTGGGTGAAAAGGTCGTATTTCAGGAGGAATCCTGGCATTTCTTGGAGAAGATGTGATATATTTGGGAGAAATGTGGCATTTCTGGAAGAAACTGTCCTATTTTGGGGATAAAACAGGTATTTGTGGGTGAAAAGGTCCTATTTGAAGGGGGAAAGCTGGTATTTCTTGGAGAAGATGTGATCTATTTGGGAGGAATGTGGCATTTCTGGAAGAAACTGTCCTCTTTTGGGGATAAAAGAGGTATTAGTGGTTGAAAAGATCCTATTGGAAGGGGGAAACGTGGTATTTCTTGGAGAAGATGTGATCTATTTGGGAGAAATGTGGCCTTTCTGGAAGAAACTGTCCTCTTTTGGGGATAAAAGAGGTATTTGTGGGTGAAAAGGTCCTATTTCCAGGGGAAAACCTGGTATTTCTTGGAGAAGATGTGATCTATTTGGGAGAAATGTGGCATTTCTGGAAGAAACTGTCCTATTTTGGGTATAAAACAGGTACTTGTGGGTGAAAAGGTCCTATTTGAAGGAGGTATCCTGGTATTTCTTGGAGAAGATGTGATATGTTTGGGTGAAATGTGGCATTTCTGGAAGAAACTGTCCTCTTTTGGGGATAAAACAGGTATTTGTAGGTGAAAAGTTCCTATTTGAAGGGGGAAAGCTGGTATTTCTTGGAGAAGATGTGATATATTTGGGAGAAATGTGGCATGTCTGGAAGAAAATGTCCTATTTGCGGGGAGAAGGCTGGTATTTGTGGGAGAAAAGGTCCTATTTCAGGAGGAATCCTGGTATTTCTTGGAGGAGATGTGATCTATTTGGGAGAAATCTGGCATTTCTGGCAGAAACTGTCCTCTTTTGGGGATAAAAGAGGTATTTGTGGGTGAAAAGGTCCTATTTGAAGGGGGAAAGCTGGTATTTCTTGGAGAAGATGTGATATATTTGGGAGAAATGTGGCATTTCTGGAAGAAACTGTCCTCTTTTGGGGATAAAACAGGAACTTGTGGCTGAAAAGGTCCTATTTGAAGGGGGAAACCTGGCATTTCTTGGAGAAGATGTGATATATTTGGGAGAAATGTGGCATTTCTGGAAGAAAATGTCCTATTTGGGGGGAGAAGTCTGGTATTTGTGGGTGAAAACGTCCTATTTGAAGGGGGAAAGCAGGTATGTCTTGGAGAAGATGTGATATATTTGGGAGAAATGTGGCATGTCTGGAAGAAACTGTCCTGTTTTGGGGATAAAACAGGTATTTGTTGGAGAAAAGGTCCTATTTGAAGGGGGAAACGTGGTATTTCTTGGAGAAGATGTGATCTATTTGGGAGAAATGTGGCATTTCTGGAAGAAACTGTCCTCTTTTGGGGATAAAACAGGTATTTGTGGTTGAAAATTTCCTATTTGAATGGGGAGCCCTGGTATTTCTTGGAGAAGATGTGATCTATTTGGGAGAAATGTGGCATTTCTGGAAGAAACTGTCGTATTTTGGGGATCAAACAGGTATTTGTGGGAGAAAATTTCCTATTTGAAGGGGGAAACCTGGTATTTCTTGGAGAAGATATGATCTATTTGGGAGAAATGTGGCATGTCTGGAAGAAAATGTCTTATTTGGGGGGAGAAGCCTGGTATTAGTGGGTGAAAAGGTCCTATTTGAAGGGGGAAAGCAGGTATTTCTTGGAGGAGATGTGATATGTTAGGGAGAAATGTGGCATTTCTGGAAGAAACTGTCCTCTTTTGGGGATAAAAGAGATATTTGTGGGTGAAAAGGTCCTATATGAAGGGGGTAACGTGGTATTTCTTGGAGAAGATGTCATATATTTGGGAGAAATCAGGCATTTCTGGAAGAATATGTCCAATTTGAGGGATAAAACAGGTATTTGTGGTTGAAAAGGTCCTATTTGAAGGGGGAAACGTGGTATTTCTTGGAGAAGATGTGATATATTTGGGAGAAATGTGGCATGTCTGGAAGAAACTGTCCTATTTTGGGGATAAAACAGGCATTTCTGGGTGAAAAGTTCGTATTTGAAGGGGGAAAGCTGGTATTTCTTGGAGAAGATGAGGTATATTTGGGAGAAATGTGGCATTTCTGGAAGAAACTGTCCTATTTTGGGTATAAAACAGGTATTTGTGGGTGAAAAGGTCCTATTTGAAGGGGGAAACCTGGTATTTCTTGGGGAAGATGTGATTCATTTGGGAGAAATCTGGCATTTCTGGAAGAAACTGTCCTATTTTGGGGATAAAAGAGGTATTTGTGGGTGAAAAGGTCCTATTTGAAGGGGGAAACCTGGTATTTCTTGGAGAAGATGTGATCTATTTGGGAGAAATGTGGCCTTTCTGGAAGAAACTGTCCTATTTTGGGGATAAAAGAGGTATTTGTGGGTGAAAAGGTCCTTTTTGAAGGGGGAACCCTGGTATTTCTTGGAGAAGATGTGATATATTTGGGAGAAATGTGGCATGTCTGGAATAAACTGTCCTCTTTTGGGGATAAAAGAGGAATTTGTGGGTGATAAGGTCCTATTTGAAGGGGGAAAGCTGGTATTTCTTGGAGAAGATGTGATCTATTTGAGAGAAATCTGGCTTTTCTGGAAGAAACTGTCCTATTTGGGGGGAGAAGGCTGGTATTTGTGGGAGAAAAGGTCCTATTTCAGGAGGAATCCTGGTATTTCTTGGAGAAGATGTGATCTATTTGGGAGAAATGTGGCCTTTCTGTAAGAAACTGTCCTATTTTGGGGATAAAAGAGGTATTTGTGGGTGAAAAGGTCCTATTTGAAGGAGGAAACCTGGTATATCTTGGAGAAGATATGATCTATTTGGGAGAAATGTGGCATTTCTGGAAGAAACTGTCCTCTTTTGGGGATAAAAGAGTTTTTTTGGGGGAAAAGGTCCTATTTGAAGGGGGAAAGCTGGTATTTCTTGGAGAAGATGTGATATGTTTGGGAGAAATGTGGCCTTTCTGGAAGAAACTGTCCTCTTTTGTGGATAAAAGAGGAATTTGTGGGTGAAAAGTTCCTATTTGAAGGGGGAAAGCTGGTATTTCTTGGAGAAGATGTGATATATTTGGGACAAATGTGGCATTTCTGGAAGAAACTGTCCTCTTTTGGGGGGAAAAGGCAGGTATTTGTGGGAGAAAACGTCCTACTACAGGAGAAATCCTGGTATTTCTTGGAGATGTGATATGTTTGGGAGAAATGTGGCATTTCTGGAAGAAACTGTCCTATTTTGTGGATAAAAGAGGTACTTGTGGGTGAAAAGGTCCTATTTGAAGGGGGAAAGCTGGTATTTCTTGGAGAAGATGTGATCTATTTGGGAGAAATGTGGCCTTTCTGGAAGAAACTGTCCTCTTTTGGGGGGAAAAGGCTGGTATTCGAGGGAGAAAAGGTCCTATTACAGGAGAAATCCTTGTATTTCTTGGAGGAGATGTGATATGTTTGGGAGAAATGTGGCATTTATGGAAGAAACTGTCCTAGTTTGGGGATAAAACAGGTACTTGTGGGTGAAAAGGTCCTATTTGAAGGAGGTATCCTGGTATTTCTTGGAGAAGATGTGATATGCTTGGGTGAAATGTGGCATTTCTGGAAGAAACTGTTCTATTTTGGGGATAAAAGAGGTATTTGTAGGTGAAAAGTTCCTATTTGAAGGGGGAAAGCTGGTATTTCTTGGAGAAGATGTGATATATTTGGGTGATATGTGGCATGTCTGGAAGAAACTGTCCTATTTTGGGGGAGAAGGCTGGTATTTGTGGGAGAAAAGGTCCTATTTCAGGAGGAATCCTGGTATTTCTTGGAGGAGATGTGATCTATTTGGGAGAAATCTGGCATTTCTGGCAGAAACTGTCCTATTTTGGGGATAAAAGAGGTATTTGTGGGTGAAAAGGTCCTATTTGAAGGGGGAACCCTGGTATTTCTTGGAGAAGATGTGATATATTTGGGAGAAATGTGGCCTTTCTGGAAGAAACTGTCCTCTTTTGGGGATAAAAGAGGTATTTGTGGGTGAAAAGGTCCTATTTGAAGGGGGAACCCTGGTATTTCTTGGAGAAGAGGTGATCTATTTGGGAGAAATGTGGCATTTCTGCAAGAAACTGTCCTCTTTTGGGGATAAAACAGGTATTTGTGGGTGATAATTTCCTATTTGAAGGGGGAAAGCTGGTATTTCTTGGAGAAGATATGATATATTTGGGAGAAATGTGGCATTTCTGAAAGAAAATGTCCTATTTGGGGGGAGAAGTCTGGTATTTGTGGGTGAAAACGTCCTATTTGAAGGGGGAAAGCAGGTATTTCTTGGAGAAGATGTGATATATTTGGGAGAAATGTGGCATTTCTGGAAGAAACTGTCCTCTTTTGGGGATAAAACAGATATTTGTGGGTGAAAAGGTCCTATATGAAGGGGGAACCCTGGTATTTCTTGGAGAAGATGTCATATATTTGGGAAAAATCAGGCATTTCTGGAAGAATATGTCCAATTTGAGGGATAAAAGAGGTATTTGTGGTTGAAAAGGTCCTATTTGAAGGGGGAAACGTGGTATTTCTTGGAGAAGATGTGATATATTTGGGAGAAATGTGGCATGTCTGGAAGAAACTGTCCTATTTTGGGGATAAAACAGGCATTTCTGGGTGAAAAGTTCGTATTTGAAGGGGGAAAGCTGGTATTTCTTGGAGAAGATGAGGTATATTTGGGAGAAATGTGGCATTTCTGGAAGAAACTGTCCTCTTTTGGGGATAAAAGAGGTATTTGTGGGTGAAAACGTTGTATTTGAAGGGGGAAACCTGTTATTTCTTGGAGAAGATGTGATATATTTGGGAGAAATCTGGCATTTCTGGAAGAAACTGTCGTATTTTGGGGATAAAAGAGGTATTTGTGGGTGAAAAGGTCCTATTTGAAGGGGGAAAGCTGGTATTTCTTGGAGAAGATGTGATCTATTTGGGAGAAATGTGGCATGTCTGGAAGAAACTGTCCTATTTGAGGGATAAAAGAGGTATTTGTGGGTGAAAAGGTCCCATTTGAAGTAGGAAACCTGGTATTTCTTGGAGAAGATGTGATATATTTGGGAGAAATGTGGCATGTCTGGAAGAAACTGTCCTCTTTTGGGGATCAAAGAGGTATTTGTGGGTGATAAGGTCCTATTTGAAGGGGGAAAGCTGGTATTTCTTGGAGAAGATGTGCAATATTTGGGAGAAATGTGGCATGTCAGGAAGAAACTGTCCTCTTTTGGGGATACAAGAGGTATTTGTGGGTGAAAAGGTCCTATTTCAAGGAGGAAACCTGGTATTTCTTGGAGAAGATGTGATATGTTTGGGAGAAATGTGGCATTTCTGGACGTAACTGTTCTATTTTGTGGACAAAACAGGTATTTGTGGTTGAAAAGGTCCTATTTGAAGGGGGAACCCTGGTATTTCTTGGAGAAGATGTGATCTATTTGGGAGAAATCTGGCATTTCTGGAAGAAACTGTCCTATTTGGGGGGAGAAGGCTGGTATTTGTGGGAGAAAAGGTCCTATTTCAGGAGGAATCCTGGTATTTCTTGGAGAAGATGTGATATATTTGGGAGAAATGTGGCATGTCTGGAAGAAACTGTCCTATTTGAGGGATAAAAGAGGTATTTGTGGGTGAAAAGGTCCTATTTGAAGGAGGAAAGCTGGTATTTCTTGGAGAAGATGTGATCTATTTGGGAGAAATGTGGCATGTCTGGAAGAAACTGTCCTCTTTTGGGGATAAAACAGGTATTTGTGGGTGAAAAGGTCCTATTTGAAGGAGGAAACCTGGTATATCTTGGAGAAGATATGATCTATTTGGGAGAAATGTGGCATTTCTGGAAGAAACTGTCCTATTTTGGAGATAAAAGAGTTTTTTTGGGTGAAAAGGTCCTATTTGAAGGGGGAAACCTGGTATTTCTTGGAGAAGATGTGATATATTTGGGAGAAATGTGGCCTTTCTGGAAGAAACTGTCCTATTTTGGGGATAAAAGTGGTATTTGTGGGTGAAAAGGTCCTATTTGAAGGGGGAAAGCTGGTATTTCTTGGTGAAGATGTGATCTATTTGGGAGAAATGTGGCATTTCTGGAAGAAACTGTCCTCTTTAGGGGGGAAAAGGCAGGTATTTGTGGGAGAAAAGGTCATATTTCAGGAGAAATCCTGGTATTTCTTGGAGAAGATGTGATATGTTTGGGAGAAATGTGGCCTTTCTGGCAGAAACTGTCCTCTTTTGGGGATAAAAGAGGTACTTGTGGGTGAAAAGGTCCTATTTGAAGGGGGAAACGTGGTATTTCTTGGAGAAGATATGATATATTTGGGAGAAATGTGGCATGTCTGGAAGAAACTGTCCAATTTAGGGGATAAAAGAGGTATTTGTGGGTGAAAAGGTCCTATTTGAAGGGGGAAACGTGGTATTTCTTGGAGAAGATGTGATATATTTGGGAGAAATCTGGCCTTTCTGGAAGAAAATGTCCAATATGGGGGGAGAAGGCTGGTAGTTTTGGGTGAGAAGGTCCTATTTCAGGAGGAATCCTGGCATTTCTTGGAGAAGATGTGATATATTGGGGAGAAATGTAGCATTTCTGGAAGAAACTGTCCTATTCTGGGGATAAAAGAGGTATTAGTGGTTGAGAAGGTCCTATTTGAAGGGGGAAACCTGGTATTTCTTGGAGAAGATGTGATCTATTTGGGAGAAATGTGGCATGTCTGGAAGAAACTGTCCTCTTTTGGGGATAAAACAGGTATTTCATGGAGAAAAGGTCCTATTTGAAGGGGGAAACCTGGTATTTCTTGGAGGAGTTGAGATATATTTGGGAGAAATGTGGCATGTCTGGAAGAAACTGTCCTCTTTTGGGGATAAAAGAGGTATTTGTGGGAGAAAAGGTCCTATTTGAAGGGGGAACTCTGGTATTTCTTGGAGAAGATGTGATATATTTGGGAGAAATGTGGCATTTCTGGAAGAAACTGTCCTATTTTGGGGATAAAAGAGGTATTTGTGGGTGAAAAGGTCCTATTTGAAGGGGGAAACCTGGTATTTCTTGGAGAAGATGTGATATATTTGGGAGAAATCTGGCATTCCTGGAAGAAACTGTCCTATTTTGGGGATCAAAGAGGTATTTGTGGGTGAAAAGGTCCTATTTGAAGGGGGAAACGTGGTATTTCTTCGAGAAGATGTGATATATTTGGGAGAAATGTGGCATTTCTGGAAGAAACTGTCCTCTTATGGGGATAGAACAGGTATTTGTGGGTGAAAAGGTCCTATTTGAAGGGGGAAAGCTGGTATTTCTTGGAGAAGATGTGATCTATTTGGGAGAAATGTGGCATGTCTGGAAGAAAATGTCCTATTTGGGGGGAGAAGGCTGGTATTTGTGGGAGAAAAGTTCGTATTTCAGGAGGAATCCTGGTATTTCATGGAGGAGATGTGATATGTTAGGGAGAAATCTGGCATTTCTGGAAGAAACTGTCCTCTTTTGGGGATAAAACAGGTATTTGTGGGTGAAAAGGTCCTATTTGAAGGGGGAAACGTGGTATTTCTTGGAGAAGATGTGATCTATTTGGGAGAAATGTGGCATTTCTGGAAGAAACTGTCCTCTTTTGGGGATAAAAGAGGTATTTGTGGGTGAAAAGGTCCTATTTGAAGGGGGAAACCTGGTATTTCTTGGAGAAGATGTGATATATTTGGGAGAAATCTGGCCTTTCTGGAAGAAAATGTCCAATTTGAGGGATAAAAGAGGTATTTGTGGGTGAGAAGGTCCTATTTGATGGGGGAAAGCTGGTATTTCTTGGAAAAGATGTGATATATTTGGGAGAAATGTGGCATTTCTGGTGAAAGTGTCCTGTTTTGGGGATAAAACAGGAATTTGTGGGAGAAAGGGTCCTATCTAAAGGGGGAAAGCTGGTATTTCTTGAAGGAGATGTGATATATTTGGGAGAAATGTGGCATGTCTGGAAGAAACTGTCCTCCTTTGGGGATAAAAGAGGTTTTTGTGGGTGAAAAGGTCCTATTTGAAGGGGGAAAGCTGGTATTTCTTGGAGAAGATGTGATATATTTGGGAGAAATGTGGCATTTCAGGAAGAAACTGTCCTCTTTTGGGGATAAAAGAGGTATTTGTGGGTGAAAAGGTCCTATTTGAAGGGGGAAAGCTGGTATTTCTTGGAGAAGATGTGATATGTTTGGGAGAAATGAGGCATGTCTGGAAGAAACTGTCCTATTTTGGGGGAGAAGGCTGGTATTTGTGGGTGAAAAGGTCCTATTTGAAGGGGGAAAGCAGGAATTTCTTGGAGAAGATGTGATATATTTGGGAGAAATGTGGCATGTCTGGAAGAAACTGTCCTATTTGAGGGATAAAAGAGGTATTTGTGGGAGAAAAGGTCCTATTTCAGGAGGAATCCTGGTATTTCTTGGAGAAGATGTGATCTATTTGGGAGAAATGTGGCATGTCAGGAAGAAACTGTCCTCTTTTGGGGATAAAACAGGTATTTGTGGGTGAAAAGGTCCTATTTGAAGGAGGAAACCTGGTATATCTTGGAGAAGATATGATCTATTTGGGAGAAATGTGGCATTTCTGGAAGAAACTGTCCTATTTTGGGGATAAAAGAGTTTTTTTGGGTGAAAAGGTCCTATTTGAAGGGGGAAACCTGGTATTTCTTGGAGAAGATGTGATGTATTTGGGAGAAATGTGGCCTTTCTGGAAGAAACTGTCCTATTTTGGGGATAAAAGTGGTATTTGTGGGTGAAAAGGTCCTATTTGAAGGGGGAAAGCTGGTATTTCTTGGTGAAGATGTGATATATTTGGGAGAAATGTGGCATTTCTGGAAGAAACTGTCCTCTTTAGGGAGGAAAAGGCAGGTATTTGTGGGAGAAAAGGTCATATTTCAGGAGAAATCCTGGTATTTCTTGGAGAAGATGTGATATGTTTGGGAGAAATGTGGCCTTTCTGGCAGAAACTGTCCTCTTTTGGGGATAAAAGAGGTACTTGTGGGTGAAAAGGTCCTATTTGAAGGGGGAAACGTGGTATTTCTAGGAGAAGATATGATATATTTGGGAGAAATGTGGCATGTCTGGAAGAAACAGTCCAATTTAGGGGATAAAAGAGGTATTTGTGGGTGAAAAGGTCCTATTTGAAGGGGGAAACGTGGTATTTCTTGGAGAAGATGTGATATATTTGGGAGAAATCTGGCCTTTCTGGAAGAAAATGTCCAATATGGGGGGAGAAGGCTGGTAGTTTTGGGTGAGAAGGTCCTATTTCAGGAGGAATCCTGGCATTTCTTGGAGAAGATGTGATATATTGGGGAGAAATGTGGCATTTCTGGAAGAAACTGTCCTATTCTGGGGATAAAAGAGGTATTAGTGGTTGAAAAGGTCCTATTTGAAGGGGGAAAGCTGGTATTTCTTGGAGAAGATGTGATATATTTGGGAGAAATGTGGCATTTCTGGAAGAAACTGTCCTCTTTTGGGGATAAAACAGGTATTTCATGGAGAAAAGGTCCTATTTGAAGGGGGAAACCTGGTATTTCTTGGAGGAGTTGAGATATATTTGGGAGAAATGTGGCATGTCTGGAAGAAACTGTCCTCTTTTGGGGATAAAAGAGGTATTTGTGGGAGAAAAGGTCCTATTTGAAGGGGGAACTCTGGTATTTCTTGGAGAAGATGTGATATATTTGGGAGAAATGTGGCATTTCTGGAAGAAACTGTCCTATTTTGGGGATAAAAGAGGTATTTGTGGGTGAAAAGGTCCTATTTGAAGGGGGAAACCTGGTATTTCTTGGAGAAGATGTGATATATTTGGGAGAAATCTGGCATTCCTGGAAGAAACTGTCCTATTTTGGGGATCAAAGAGGTATTTGTGGGTGAAAAGGTCCTATTTGAAGGGGGAAACGTGGTATTTCTTCGAGAAGATGTGATATATTTGGGAGAAATGTGGCATTTCTGGAAGAAACTGTCCTCTTATGGGGATAGAACAGGTATTTGTGGGTGAAAAGGTCCTATTTGAAGGGGGAAAGCTGGTATTTCTTGGAGAAGATGTGATCTATTTGGGAGAAATGTGGCATGTCTGGAAGAAAATGTCCTATTTGGGGGGAGAAGGCTGGTATTTGTGGGAGAAAAGTTCGTATTTCAGGAGGAATCCTGGTATTTCATGGAGGAGATGTGATATGTTAGGGAGAAATCTGGCATTTCTGGAAGAAACTGTCCTCTTTTGGGGATAAAACAGGTATTTGTGGGTGAAAAGGTCCTATTTGAAGGGGGAAAGCTGGTATTTCTTGGAGAAGATGTGATCTATTTGGGAGAAATGTGGCATTTCTGGAAGAAACTGTCCTCTTTTGGGGATAAAAGAGGTATTTGTGGGTGAAAAGGTCCTATTTGAAGGGGGAAACCTGGTATTTCTTGGAGAAGATGTGATATATTTGGGAGAAATCTGGCCTTTCTGGAAGAAAATGTCCAATTTGAGGGATAAAAGAGGTATTTGTGGGTGAGAAGGTCCTATTTGATGGGGGAAAGCTGGTATTTCTTGGAAAAGATGTGATATATTTGGGAGAAATGTGGCATTTCTGGAAGAAAGTGTCCTGTTTTGGGGATAATACAGGAATTTGTGGGAGAAAGGTTCCTATCTAAAGGGGGAAAGCTGGTATTTCTTGAAGGAGATGTGATATATTTGGGAGAAATGTGGCATGTCTGGAAGAAACTGTCCTCCTTTGGGGATAAAAGAGGTTTTTGTGGGTGAAAAGGTCCTATTTGAAGGGGGAAAGCTGGTATTTCTTGGTGAAGAGGTGATATATTTGGGAGAAATGTGGCATGTCTGGAAGAAAATGTCCAATTTTGGGGGAGAAGGCTGGTATTTGTGGGAGAAAAAGTCCTATTTCAGGAGGAATCCTGGCATTTCTTGGAGAAGATGTGATATATTTGGGAGAAATCTGGCCTTTCTGGAAGAAAATGTCCAATTTGAGGGATAAATGATGTATTTGTGGGTGAGAAGGTCCTATTTGATGGGGGAAAGCTGGTATTTCTTGGAAAAGATGTGATATATTTGGGAGAAATGTGGCATTTCTGGAAGAAAGTTTCCTGTTTTGGGGATAAAACAGGAATTTGTGGGAGAAAGGGTCCTATCTAAAGGGGGAAAGCTGGTATTTCTTGAAGGAGATGTGATATATTTGGGAGGAATGTGGCATGTCTGGAAGAAACTGTCCTCCTTTGGGGATTAAAGAGGTTTTTGTGGGTGAAAAGGTCCTATTTGAAGGGGGAAACCTGGTAGTTCTTGCAGAAGATGTGATCTATTTGGGAGAAATGTGGCATTTCTGGAAGAAACTGTCCTATTTGGGGGAGAAGCCTGCTATTAGTGGGTGAAAATGTCCTATTTGAAGGGGGAAAGCTGTTATTTCTTGGAGAAGATGTGATATATTTGGGAGAAATGTGGCATTTCAGGAAGAAACTGTCCTCTTTTGGGGATCAAAGAGGTATTTGTGGGTGAAAAGGTCCTATTTGAAGGGGGAAAGCTGGTATTTCTTGGAGAAGATGTGATATATTTGGGAGAAATGAGGCATGTCTGGAAGAAACTGTCCTATTTTGGGGGAGAAGGCTGGTATTTGTGGGAGAAAAGGTCCTATTTGAAGGGGGAAAGCAGGAATTTCTTGGAGAATATGTGATATATTTGGGAGAAATGTGGCATGTCTGGAAGAAACTGTCCTATTTGAGGGATAAAGAGGTATTTGTGGATGAAAAGGTCCTATTTGAAGGGGGATAGCTGGTATTTCTTGGAGAAGATGTGATCTATTTGGGATAAATGTGGCTTTTCTGGAAGAAACTGTCCTCTTTTGGGGATCAAAGAGGTATTTGTGAGTGAAAAGGTCCTATTTGAAGGGGGAAACGAGGTATTTCTTGGAGAAGATGTGATATATTTGGGAGAAATGTGGCCTTTCTGGAAGAAACTGTCCTCTTTTGGGGATAAAAGAGGTATTTGTGGGTGAAAAGGTCCTATTTGAAGGGGGAAAGCTGGTATTTCTTGGAGAAGATGTGATCTATTTGGGAGAAATGTGGCATTTCTGGAAGAAACTGTCCTATTTTGGGGATAAAAGAGGTATTTGTGGGTGAAAAGGTCCTATTTGAAAGGGGAACCCTGGTATTTCTTGGAGAAGATGTGATCTATTTGGGAGAAATGTGGCATTTCTGGAAGAAACTTGTCATGGTTTTGTGATTTTTGGTTTTCGGTATTCCACATCATAACATCATGTGGGGCACTGGGAGTTTAACTGTTAATGCTCAAGCTCTGGGTACCTGCCTGGAAGAGAAGAAGAACTACATTCCCCAGGGGACTTTGCAGTCACAGAGAGTCTCGAGATACAACTCCTGGCAAGGTCACCTGATGCGCTCTTCTTTTGCCTGCTCTTCGTCGGCTCTCCTCCCTTTTCTCCCTGCTGCTCAACTGGACTGCACATCTCATCTCAGCCCTCCGCGTTGTGGTGAGGCCTACCCACCTTTCGGACATTCTCTCTCTCTCGTTATATTTGATTTATTAGCTTCAATTTTAATTATATTGTATTATAGTGTGTTATCTTGCATTCCGATAATATATTTAGTAAATTAGTTTGTTTCTCCTCAGATCATTGCCGCTGTTTCTAATTATTTTGGGGTCCCCTGTTCCTTTTTTCCGGAGGCGCGGATCTGCGGATCCCTCCGCCCCGCTAGTCACGGAACTGGGCCGAACCAGCCCGTAAACCGTTGACATTCTTGGTGGAGAATGCGGGCAAAAGCTGCTTTTTAGTTTTTTAGAACGAATCTCTCTCTGCTCTCAGAGAGTTTCGTTGGGAAAGTTTATCTTTTTCATAGGTGCTCACTGAGAACTTGACCTTGAAAGTCTAGGCGGACTGCCAATATTCTGGGATATTTGTAAACTTTGAGCACTGCTATCTTGTTTTTGTAAAGAAAGAGAAAAAAATGATTCTGCTTTCTCTTTAAACCTGTTGGCAGAGGGAGCTGCTAATTTTACAGAACTTGGGATTTTTAAGCAAGCTCCCAGTCTCTCCTTTGAATCCTTTATGCAGTTTTTAAATGCTCACCTCATCACGTTGTCAATCTCCCTGAATGTTCTTCTCATCATTTCACTCAGTATTTGTATTTGTCATATTTTGAGGAAGCCTTCCCCAGAACCAGAGAATACTGAGTGGCAGGGAGTGTGGAGAGGCTTGGGAGAGACTTTAGAGAGATGGACATCTTCGGTGTCATGGAACTTCACTCCTGAACACCTGGAAGACCCTGAGTGCTTAAATGCATACTTGAGACAGGAATGTTGCGGCTCAGGCAGATCTGAGGAGGCACAAATGATTTGGGGCCTAGCTAATGCTTATCGGGCCTTATTCAATAGTATCCCAGAGAGGGAGAGAGTTTGTGAAATAGAGAGAGAGTGTCTGAGAGCTGAAAGGGAGAGTCTCAGGGAGGCAGTACGAAATGAGCAAGAGTGTCTCCAAGCTGAAAAGGAGAGACTCCAAGCAGAGCGGGAGAATCTCCAAGCTGAGAGAGAGAGTCTCCTGGTCAAGGGAAAAGACCTCCAATCTGAGAGAGATGCCCTCCAGTCTGAGAGGGATATCCTCAAGTCTCAACGAGATGCCCTCCAAATTGAGAGAGACTCCCTGCAATCTAAACTCAACACTCTCCAGTCTGAACGGGACACTGTCCAAACTGAGCGAGACACCCTTCAGTCTGAACTAAATGCTCTCATGATTGAAAAAGACAGACTCGAAGCCGAGCTGGAGGGTGAGAGCATGGGAACTGACCAACCTGATCAACCACAGGAGGCACCACAATTGATATCAGTTGCCCCTGTGAGAGGACGGAAAACGAAACGAATCTCGACTCCGTTAGAAGAGAAGAAAGACGAGCAAAGAGGTCCAGAGGAGTGGCTCCGAGATCCAGGAGAAGCACCCCTGAGTCCAGGAGAGGGACCCTCAGTAAGACCACGGTCACCAACGCCTATAAGGGCAACAAGGAGTCCTGAAAGAGTAAGAGGTGAGCAAGACATCGTTACCATTGTTGATCGATCTCTGAAAATGAATGAAATTCGAAGTCTGAGAAAAGACTTTTCACGTCACCCAAATGAGCCTATTGCCACTTGGTTACTTCGTTGTTGGGACAATGGGGCCAACAGTGTGTGGCTAGATAGTAGAGAAGCTCGCCAGCTGGGTGGCATTGCAAGGGACTCAGCTATTGACCGAGGCATTAGTACATGCCAGAACCAGGCCTTCACCCTCTGGAAGAGGATGCTGTTAGCTGTAAAAGAAAGATACCCCTTCAAAGACGATCTGATGCCTGAGAAAAAGAAATGGACTGATATAGAAAAAGGCATCAGTTATTTAAGAGAATATGCTGTGGTGGAAACGCTACATAGCCCCGATTTCATTCCTGATGAGCCGGATCAAGAGCATGATCCTGAGAGAGTCAGGTGTACACCAAATATGTGGCGTACATTCACAAAGACTGCACCAGAAAGGTACGCCAGTACATTTGCAGCAATGGGTGGCGGAACATTTAAGCATTGGGAGAAGCATTTGGCAGAAGCCACCTGGTTGGTCAATACTAGAGGATCGATCAATCGTGATGGTCCTGCTAGCTCCCTACATTCTGTCAAGGGAGATAAGGTCCCTGTAGTACATGTAAAGAACATGTTGGGAAAAGCGGTTTGGGTCTTTCCAGCTTCTGGGAAGGGCAAACCTCTTCGTGGAACTGTTTTTGCCCAGGGACCTGGGTCCACTTGGTGGGTGATGCAGAAAAATGGGGATGTTCAATGTGTACCACAAGGGAATTTGATGTTGGGGGAGTGCAGTCAGTAATTCCATGTATATATATATAGGTTTGTGTGTGCGCGTGTTTAATGTTTGGTAATTATATTTTGTTTGTATATGTTAAGCATGATGTAGTGATGTAGAATAAGGGGTGGAATGTCATGGTTTTGTGATTTTTGGTTTTCGGTATTCCACATCATAACATCATGTGGGGCACTGGGAGTTTAACTGTTAATGCTCAAGCTCTGGGTACCTGCCTGGAAGAGAAGAAGAACTACATTCCCCAGGGGACTTTGCAGTCACAGAGAGTCTCGAGATACAACTCCTGGCAAGGTCACCTGATGCGCTCTTCTTTTGCCTGCTCTTCGTCGGCTCTCCTCCCTTTTCTCCCTGCTGCTCAACTGGACTGCACATCTCATCTCAGCCCTCCGCGTTGTGGTGAGGCCTACCCACCTTTCGGACATTCTCTCTCTCTCGTTATATTTGATTTATTAGCTTCAATTTTAATTATATTGTATTATAGTGTGTTATCTTGCATTCCGATAATATATTTAGTAAATTAGTTTGTTTCTCCTCAGATCATTGCCGCTGTTTCTAATTATTTTGGGGTCCCCTGTTCCCTTTTTTCCGGAGGCGCGGATCTGCGGATCCCTCCGCCCCGCTAGTCACGGAACTGGGCCGAACCAGCCCGTAAACCGTTGACAAAACTGTCCTATTTTGGGGATCAAACAGGTATTTGTGGGAGAAAAGGTCCTATTTGAAGGGGGAAAGCTGGTATTTCTTGGAGAAGATGTGATCTATTTGGGAGAAATGTGGCATTTCTGGAAGAAACTGTCCTCTTTTGGGGATAAAAGAGGTATTTGTGGGTGAAAAGGTCCTATTTGAAGGGGGAAAGCTGGTATTTCTTGGTGAAGAGGTGATATATTTGGGAGAAATGTGGCATGTCTGGAAGAAAATGTCCAATTTGGGGTGAGAAGACTGGTAGTTTTCGGTGAGAAGGTCCTATTTCAGGAGGAATCCTGGCATTTCTTGGAGAAGATGTGATATATTTGGGAGAAATCTGGCCTTTCTCGAAGAAAATGTCCAATTTGGGGGGAGTAGGCTGGTTGTTTTGGGTGAGAAGGTCCACTTTCAGGAGGAATCCTGGCTTTTCTTGGAGAAGATGTGATATATTTGGGAGAAATGTGGCATTTCTGGAAGAAACTGTCCTATTTGAGGGATAAAGAGGTATTTGTGGATGAAAAGGTCCTATTTCCAGGGGAAAACCTGGTATTTCTTGGAGAAGATGTGATATATTTGGGAGAAATCAGGCATTTCTGGAAGAAACTGTCCTAGTTTGGGGATAAAAGAATTTTTTGTGGGTGAAAAGGTCCTATTTGAAGGGGAAAGCTGGTATTTCTTGGAGAAGATGTGATCTATTTGGGAGAAATGTGGCATGTCTGGAAGAAACTGTCCTATTTTGGGGATAAAAGAGGTATTAGTGGTTGAAAAGGTCCTATTTGAAGGGGGAAAGCTGGTATTTCTTGGAGAAGATGATATATATTTGGGGGAAATGTGGCCTTTCTGGAAGAAACTGTCCACTTTTTGGATAAAAGAGGTATTTCATGGAGAAAAGGTCCTAATTCAAGGGGGAAACCTGGTATTTCTTGTAGGAGTTGTGATATATTTGGGAGAAATGTGGCATTTCTGGAAGGAACTGTCCTCTTTTGGGGATAAAAGTGGTATTTGTGGGAGAAAAGGTCCTATTTGAAGGGGGAACCCTGGTATTTCTTGGAGAAGATGTGATATATTTGGGAGAAATGTGGCATGTCTGGAAAAAACTGTCCTATTTTGGGGATAAAAGAGGTATTTGTGGGTGAGAAGGTCCTATCTGAAGGGGGAAACCTGGTATTTCTTGGAGAAGATGTGATATATTTGGGAGAAATGTGGCATGTCTGGAAGAAACTGTCCTATTTTGGGGATAAAAGAGGTATTTGTGGGTGAAAAGGTCCTATTTGAAGGGGGAAACCTGGTATTTCTTGGAGAAGATGTGATATGTTTCGGAGAAATGTGGCATTTCAGGAAGAAACAGTCCTCTTATGGGGATAGAACAGGTATTTGTGGGTGAAAAAGTCCTATTTCCAGGGGAAAACCTGGTATTTCTTGGAGAAGATGTGATATATTTGGGAGAAATGTGGCATGTCTGGAAGAAAAAGTCCTATTTGGGGGGAGAAGGGTGGTATTTGTGGGAGAAAAGGTCCTATTTCAGGAAGAAACCTGGTATTTCTTGGAGGAGATGTGATCTATTTGGGAGAAATGTGGCATGTCTGAAGAAACTGTCCTATTTGAGGGATAAAAGAGGTATTTGTGGGTGAAAAGGTCCTATTTGAAGGGGGAAAGCTGTTATTTCTTGGAAAAGATGTGATATATTTGGGAGAAATGTGGCATGTCTGGAAGAAACTGTCCTATTTTTGGATAAAACAGGTATTTGTGGGTGAAAAGGTCCTATTTGAAGGGGAAACCTGGTAGTTCTTGCAGAAGATGTGATCTATTTGGGAGAAATGTGGCATTTCTGGAAGAAACTGTCCTATTTGGGGGAGAAGCCTGCTATTAGTGGGTGAAAATGTCCTATTTGAAGGGGAAAGCTGGTATTTCTTGGAGAAGATGTGATATATTTGGGAGAAATGTGGCATTTCAGGAAGAAACTGTCCTCTTTTGGGGATAAAAGAGGTATTTGTGGGTGAAAAGGTCCTATTTGAAGGGGGAAAGCTGGTATTTCTTGGAGAAGATGTGATATGTTTTGGAGAAATGAGGCATGTCTGGAAGAAACTGTCCTATTTTGGGGGAGAAGGCTGGTATTTGTGGGAGAAAAGGTCCTATTTGAAGGGGGAAAGCAGGAATTTCTTGGAGAAGATGTGATATATTTGGGAGAAATGTGGCATTTCTGGAAGAAACTGTCCTATTTGAGGGATAAAGTGGTATTTGTGGATGAAAAGGTCCTATTTGAAGGGGGAAACCTGGTATTTCTTGGAGAAGATGTGATCTATTTGGGATAAATGTGGCATGTCTGGAAGAAACTGTCCTATTTTGGGGATAAAAGAGGTATTTTTGGGTGAAAAGGTCCTATTTGAAGGGGGAAAGCTGGTATTTCTTGGTGAAGAGGTGATATATTTGGGAGAAATGTGGCATGTCTGGAAGAAAATGTCCAATTTTGGGGGAGAAGGCTGGTAGTTTTGGGTGAGAAGGTCCTCTTTCAGGAGGAATCCTGGCATTTCTTGGAGAAGATGTGATATATTTGGGAGAAATCTGGCCTTTCTGGAAGAAAATGTCCAATTTGAGGGATAAAAGATGTATTTGTGGGTGAGAAGGTCCTATTTGATGGGGGAAAGCTGGTATTTCTTGGAAAAGATGTGATATATTTGGGAGAAATGTGGCATTTCTGGAAGAAAGTTTCCTGTTTTGGGGATAAAACAGGAATTTGTGGGAGAAAGGGTCCTATCTAAAGGGGAAAGCTGGTATTTCTTGAAGGAGATGTGATATATTTGGGAGGAATGTGGCATGTCTGGAAGAAACTGTCCTCCTTTGGGGATTAAAGAGGTTTTTGTGGGTGAAAAGGTCCTATTTGAAGGGGGAAACGTGGTATTTCTTGGAGAAGATGTGATCTATTTGGGAGAAATGTGGCATTTCTGGAAGAAACTGTCCTATTTGGGGGAGAAGCCTGCTATTAGTGGGTGAAAATGTCCTATTTGAAGGGGGAAAGCTGTTATTTCTTGGAGAAGATGTGATATATTTGGGAGAAATGTGGCATTTCAGGAAGAAACTGTCCTCTTTTGGGGATCAAAGAGGTATTTGTGGGTGAAAAGGTCCTATTTGAAGGGGGAAAGCTGGTATTTCTTGGAGAAGATGTGATATATTTGGGAGAAATGAGGCATGTCTGGAAGAAACTGTCCTATTTTGGGGGAGAAGGCTGGTATTTGTGGGAGAAAAGGTCCTATTTGAAGGGGGAAACGTGGTATTTCTTGGAGAAGATGTGATATATTTGGGAGAAATGTGGCATGTCTGGAAGAAACTGTCCTATTTGAGGGATAAAGAGGTATTTGTGGATGAAAAGGTCCTATTTGAAGGGGGAAACCTGGTATTTCTTGGAGAAGATGTGATCTATTTGGGATAAATGTGGCATGTCTGGAAGAAACTGTCCTATTTTGGGGATAAAAGAGGTATTTGTGGGTGAAAAGGTCCTATTTGAAGGGGGAAACGTGGTATTTCTTGGAGAAGATGTGATATATTTGGGAGAAATGTGGGATTTCTGGAAGAAACTGTCCTCTTTTGGGGATAAAAGATGTATTTGAGGGTGAAAAGTTCCTATTTGAAGGGGGATAGCTGGTATTTCTTGGAGAAGATGTGATATATTTGGGAGAAATGTGGCATTTCTGGAAGAAACTGTCCTCTTTTGGGGATAAAAGAGGTATTTGTGGGTGAAAAGGTCCTATTTGAAGGGGGAAACCTGGTATTTCTTGGAGAAGATGTGATCTATTTGGGAGAAATGTGGCATTTCTGGAAGAAACTGTCCTATTTTGGGGATAAAAGAGGTATTTGTGGGTGAAAAGGTCCTATTTGAAAGGGGAACCCTGGTATTTCTTGGAGAAGATGTGATCTATTTGGGAGAAATGTGGCATTTCTGGAAGAAACTGTCCTATTTTGGGGATCAAACAGGTATTTGTGGGAGAAAAGGTCCTATTTGAAGGGGGAAAGCTGGTATTTCTTGGAGAAGATGTGATCTATTTGGGAGAAATGTGGCATTTCTGGAAGAAACTGTCCTCTTTTGGGGATAAAAGAGGTATTTGTGGGTGAAAAGGTCCTATTTGAAGGGGGAAAGCTGGTATTTCTTGGTGAAGAGGTGATATATTTGGGAGAAATGTGGCATGTCTGGAAGAAAATGTCCAATTTGGGGTGAGAAGGCTGGTAGTTTTCGGTGAGAAGGTCCTATTTCAGGAGGAATCCTGGCATTTCTTGGAGAAGATGTGATATATTTGGGAGAAATCTGGCCTTTCTCGAAGAAAATGTCCAATTTGGGGAGAGTAGGCTGGTTGTTTTGGGTGAGAAGGTCCACTTTCAGGAGGAATCCTGGCTTTTCTTGGAGAAGATGTGATATATTTGGGAGAAATGTGGCATTTCTGGAAGAAACTGTCCTATTTGAGGGATAAAGAGGTATTTGTGGATGAAAAGGTCCTATTTCCAGGGGAAAACCTGGTATTTCTTGGAGAAGATGTGATATATTTGGGAGAAATCAGGCATTTCTGGAAGAAACTGTCCTATTTTGGGGATAAAAGAATTTTTTGTGGGTGAAAAGGTCCTATTTGAAGGGGG
>JASCYN010000149.1:12949461-13011451 GCA_030408155.1 Lophura swinhoii | reverse complement strand
GAGGAACCCTGGTATTTCTTGGAGAAGATGTGATATATTTTGGAGAAATGTGGCATTTCTGGAAGAAAATGTCCTATTTTGGGGATAAAAGAGGTATTTGTGGGTGAAAAGGTCCTATTTGAAGGGGGAAACGTGGTATTTCTTGGAGACTATGTGATATATTTGGGAGAAATTTGGCATTTCTGGAAGAAACTGTCCTCTTTTGGGGATAAAAGAGGTATTTGTGGGTGAAAAGGTCCTATTTGAAGGGGGAACCCTGGTATTTCTTGGAGAAGATGTGATATATTTGGGAGAAATGTGGCATTTCTGGAAGAAACTGTCCTCTTTTGGGGATAAAAGAGGTATTTGTGGGTGAAAAGGTCCTATTTGAAGGGGAAACCTGGTATTTCTTGGAGAAGATGTGATATATTTGGGAGAAATGTGGCATTTCTGGAAGAAACTGTCCTCTTTTGGGGATAAAAGAGGTATTTGTGGGTGAAAAGGTCCTCTTTCAAGGGGGAAACCTGGTATTTCTTGGAGAAGATGTGATATATTTGGGAGAAATGTGGCATTTCTGGAAGAAACTGTCCTCTTTTGGGGATGAGACAGGTATTTGTGGGTGATAAGGTCCTATTTGAAGGAGGAACCCTGGTATTTCTTGGAGAAGATGTGATCTATTTGGGAGAAATGTGGCATTTCTGGAAGAAACTGTCCTATTTGGGGGAGAAGCCTGCTATTAGTGGGTGAAAAGGTCCTATTTCAAGGGGGAAAGCTGGTATTTCTTGGTGAAGAGGTGATATATTTGGGAGAAATGTGGCATGTCTGGAAGAAAATGTCCAATTTGGGGGAGAAGGCAGGAAGTTTTCGGTGAGAAGGTCCTATTTCAGGAGGAATCCTGGCTTTTCTTGGAGAAGATGTGATATATTTGGAGAAATCTGGCCTTTCTAGAAGAAAATGTCCAATTTGGGGGGAGAAGGCCGGTAGTTTTGGGTGAGAAGGTCCTCTTTCAGGAGGAATCCTGGCTTTTCTTGGAGAAGATGTGATATATTTGGGAGAAATGTGGCATGTCAGGAAGAAACTGTCCTCTTTTGGGGATAAAAGAGGTATTAGTGGTTGAAAAGGTCCTATTTGAAGGGGGAAAGCTGGTATTTCTTGGAGAAGATGATATATATCTGGGGGAAATGTGGCCTTTCTGGAAGAAACTGTCCACTTTTGGGGATAAAAGAGGTATTTCATGGAGAAAAGGTCCTAAATCAAGGGGGAAACCGGGTATTTCTTGGAGGAGTTGTGATATATTTGGGAGAAATGTGGCCTTTCTGGAAGAAACTCTCCTCTTTTGGGGATAAAAGAGGTATTTGTGGGAGAAAAGGTCCTATTTGAAGGGGAACCCTGGTATTTCTTGGAGAAGATGTGATATATTTGGTAGAAATGTGGCATTTCTTGAAGAAACTGTAATATTTGGGGGAGAAGCCTGCTATTAGTGAGTGAAAAGGTCCTATTTGAAGGGGGAAAGCTGGTATTTCTTGGAGAAGATGTGATATATTTGTTAGAAATGTGGCATTTCTGGAAGAAACTCTCCTCTTTTGGGGATAAAAGAGGTATTTGTGGGTGAAAAGGTCCTATTTGAAGGGGGAAACGTGGTATTTCTTGGAGAAGATGTGATATGTTTGGGAGAAATGTGGCATGTCTGGAAGAAACTGTCCTCTTTTGGGGATAAAAGAGGTATTTGTGGGTGAAAAGGTCCTATTTGAAGGGGGAAAGCTGGTATTTCTTGGAGAAGATGTGATATATTTGGGAGAAATGTGGCCATTCTGGCAGAAACTGTCCTATTTTGGGGATAAAAGGATTTTTTGTGGGTGAAAAGGTCCTATTTGAAGGGGGAAACCTGGCATTTCTTGGAGAAGATGTGATCTATTTGGGAGAAATGTGGCCTTTCTGGAAGAAACTGTCCTCTTTTGGGGATAAAAGAGGTATTTGTGGGTGAAAAGGTCCTATTTGAAGGTGGAAACCTGGTATTTCTTGGAGAAGATGTGATATATTTGGGAGAAATGTGGCATGTCTGGAAGAAGCTGTCCAATTTAGGGGATAAAAGAGGTATTTGTGGGTGAAAAGGTCCTATTTGAAGGGGGAAAGCTGGTATTTCTTGGAGAAGATGTGATATATTTTGGAGAAATGTGGCATGTCTGGAAGAAACTGTCCTCTTTTGGGGATAAATGATGTATTTGTGTTTGAAAAGGTCCTATTTGAAGAGGGAAACCTGGTATTTCTTGGAGAAGATGTGATCTATTTGGGAGAAATGTGGCATTTCTGGAAGAAACTCTCCTCTTATTGGGATAGAACAGGTATTTGTGGGTGAAAAGGTCCTATTTCCAGGGGAAAACCTGGTATTTCTTGGAGAAGATGTGATATATTTGGGAGAAATGTGGCATTTCTGGAAGAAAATGTCCTATTTGAGGTATAATACAGGTATTTGTGGGAGAAAAGGTCCTATTTGAAGGGGGATACCTGGTATTTCTTGGAGAAGATGTGGTATATTTGGGAGAAATGTGGCATTTCTGGAAGAAACTGTCCTCTTTTGGGATGAAACAGGTATTTTTGGGTAAAAAGATCCTATTTGAAGGGGGAAACGTGGTATTTCTTGGAGAAGATGTGATATATTTGGGAGAAATGTGGCATGTCTGGAAGAAACTGTCCTCTTTTGGGGATAAAAGAGGTATTTGTGGGTGAAAAGGTCCTATTTGAAGGCGGAAACCTGGTATTTCTTGGAGAAGATGTGATATGTTTGGGAGAAATGTGGCATGTCTGGAAGAAACTGTCCTATTTTGGGGATAGAACAGGTATTTGTGGGTGAAAAGGTCCTATTTGAAGGGGGAAAGCAGGTATTTCTTGGAGAAGATGTGATATATTTGGGATAAATGTGGCATGTCTGGAAGAAACTGTCCTCTTTTGGGGATAAAAGAGGTATTAGTTGTTGAAAAGGTCCTATTGGAAGGGGGAAACGTGGTATTTCTTGGAGAAGATGTGATATATTTGGGAGAAATGTGGCATTTCTTGAAGAAAATGTCCTCTTTTGGGGACAAAAGAGGTATTTCATGGAGAAAAGGTCCTAATTCAAGGGGGAACCCTGGTATTTCTTGGAGGAGTTGTGATATATTTGGGAGAAATGTGGCATTTCTGGAAGAAAATGTCCAATTTGAGGGATAAAAGAGGTATTTGTGGGAGAAAAGGTCCTATTTGAAGGGAGAACCCTGGTATTTCTTGGAGAAGATGTGATATATTTGGGAGAAATGTGGCATTTCTGGAAGAAACTGTCCTATTTGAGGGATAAAAGAGGTATTTGTGGGTGAGAAGGTCCTATTTGATGGGGGAAAGCTGGTATTTCTTGGAGAAGATGTGATATATTTGGGAGAAATCAGGCATTTCTGGAAGAAACTGTCCTATTTTGGGATAAAAGAATTTTTTGTGGGTGAAAAGGTCCTATTTGAAGGAGGAATCCTGGTATTTCTTGGAGAAGATGTGATCTATTTGGGAGAAATGTGGCATGTCTGGAAGAAACTGTCCTATTTTGGGGATAAAAGAGGTATTAGTGGTTGAAAAGGTCCTATTTGAAGGGGGAAAGCTGGTATTTCTTGGAGAAGATGATATATATTTGGGGGAAATGTGGCCTTTCTGGAAGAAACTGTCCACTTTTTGGGATAAAAGAGGTATTTCATGGAGAGAAGGTCCTAATTCAAGGGGGAAACCTGGTATTTCTTGTAGGAGTTGTGATATATTTGGGAGAAATGTGGCATTTCTGGAAGAAACTGTCCTATTTTGGGGGAGAAGGCTGGTATTTGTGGGAGAAAAGGTCCTATTTGAAGGGGGAAAGCAGGAATTTCTTGGAGAAGATGTGATATATTTGGGAGAAATGTGGCATTTCTGGAAGAAACTGTCCTATTTGAGGGATAAAGTGGTATTTGTGGATGAAAAGGTCCTATTTGAAGGGGGAAACCTGGTATTTCTTGGAGAAGATGTGATCTATTTGGGATAAATGTGGCATGTCTGGAAGAAACTGTCCTATTTTGGGGATAAAAGAGGTATTTGTGGGTGAAAAGGTCCTATTTGAAGGGGGAAACCTGGTATTTCTTGGAGAAGATGTGATATGTTTCGGAGAAATGTGGCATTTCAGGAAGAAACAGTCCTCTTATGGGGATAGAACAGGTATTTGTGGGTGAAAAAGTCCTATTTCCAGGGGAAAACCTGGTATTTCTTGGAGAAGATGTGATATATTTGGGAGAAATGTGGCATGTCTGGAAGAAAATGTCCTATTTGGGGGAGAAGGGTGGTATTTGTGGAGAAAAGGTCCTATTTCAGGAAGAAACCTGGTATTTCTTGGAGGAGATGTGATCTATTTGGGAGAAATGTGGCATGTCTGGAAGAAACTGTCCTATTTGAGGGATAAAAGAGGTATTTGTGGGTGAAAAGGTCCTATTTGAAGGGGGAAAGCTGTTATTTCTTGGAAAAGATGTGATATATTTGGGAGAAATGTGGCATGTCTGGAAGAAACTGTCCTATTTTTGGATAAAACAGGTATTTGTGGGTGAAAAGGTCCTATTTGAAGGGGGAAACCTGGTAGTTCTTGCAGAAGATGTGATATATTTGGGAGAAATGTGGCATGTCTGGAAGAAACTGTCCTATTTGAGGGATCAAACAGGTATTTGTGGATGAAAAGGTCCTATTTGAAGGGGGAAAGCTGGTATTTCTTGGAGAAGATGTGATATGTTTTGGAGAAATGTGGCATGTCTGGAAGAAACTGTCCTATTTTGGGGATAAAAGTGGTATTTGTGGGTGAAAAGGTCCTATTTGAAGGGGGAAACGTGGTATTTCTTGGAGAAGATGTGATATATTTGGGAGAAATGTGGCATGTCAGGAAGAAACTGTCCTCTTTTGGGGATAAAAGAGGTGTTTTGTGTGAAAAGGTCCTATTTGAAGGGGGAAACGTGGTATTTCTTGGAGAAGATGTGATATATTTGGGAGAAATGTGGCATTTCTGCAAGAAACTGTCCTCTTTTGGGGATAAAAGAGGTATTTGTGGGTGAAAAGGTCCTATTTGAAGGGGGAACCCTGGTATTTCTTGGAGAAGATGTGATCTATTTGGGAGAAATGTGGCATTTCTGGAAGAAACTGTCCTCTTTTGGGGATAAAAGATGTATTTGAGGGTGAAAAGGTCCTATTTGAAGGGGGAAAGCTGGTATTTCTTGGAGAAGATGTGATATATTTGGGAGAAATGTGGCATTTCTGGAAGAAACTGTCCTATTTGCGGGGAGAAGGCTGGTATTTGTGGGAGAAAACGTCCTATTTGAAGGGGGAAAGCTGGTATTTCTTGGAGAAGATGTGATCTATTTGGGAGAAATGTGGCATGTCTGGAAGAAACTGTCCTCTTATGGGGATAGAACAGGTATTTGTGGGTGAAAAGGTCCTATTTCCAGGGGAAAACCTGGTATTTCTTGGAGAAGATGTGATCTATTTGGGAGAAATGTGGCATGTCTGGAAGAAAATGTCCTATTTGGGGGAGAAGGCTGGTATTTGTGGGAGTAAAGTTCCTATTTCAGGAGGAATCCTGGTATTTATAGGAGGAGATGTGATATGTTTGGGAGAAATGTGGCATGTCTGGAAGAAACTGTCCTATTTTGGGATAAAACAGGTATTTGTGGGTGAAAAGTCCTATTTGAAGGGGGAAACCTGGTATTTCTTGGAGAAGATGTGATCTGTTTGGGAGAAATGTGGCATTTCTGGAAGAAACTGTCCTCTTTTGGGGATAAAAGAGGTATTTGTGGGTGAAAAGGTCCTATTTGAAGGGGGAAAGCTGGTATTTCTTGGAGAAGATGTGATATATATGGGAGAAATGTGGCATTTCTGGAAGAAAGTGTCCTGTTTTGGGGATAAAAGAGGTATTTGTGGGAGAAAGGGTCCTATTGAAAGGGGGAAAGCTGGTATTTCTTGAAGGAGATGTGATATATTTGGGAGAAATGTGGCATGTCTGGAAGAAACTGTCCTATTTTGGGGATAAAAGAGGTATTTGTGGGTGAAAAGGTCCTATTTGAAGGGGGAAACGTGGTATTTCTTCGAGAAGATGTGATATATTTGGGAGAAATGTGGCCTTTCTGGAAGAAACTGTCCTATTTGGGGGAGAAGCCTGCTATTAGTGGGTGAAAAGGTCCTATTTGAAGGGGGAAAGCTGGTATTTCTTGGAGAAGATGTGATCTATTTGGGAGAAATGTGGCATGTCAGGAAGAAACTGTCCTCTTTTGGGGATAAAAGTGGTATTTGTGGATGAAAAGGTCCTATTTGAAGTGGGAAAGCTGGTATTTCTTGGAGAAGATGTGATATATTTGGGAGAAATGTGGCATTTCTGGAAGAAAATGTCCTATTTTGGGGATAAAAGAGGTATTTGTGGGTGAAAAGGTCCTATTTGAAGGGGGAAACCTGGTATTTCTTGGAGAAGATGTGATGTATTTGGGAGAAATGTGGCATTTCTGGAAGAAACTGTCCTATTTGAGGGATAAAAGAGGTATTTGTGGGTGAGAAGGTCCTACTTGATGTGGGAAAGCTGGTATTTCTTGGAGAAGATGTGATCTATTTGGGAGAAATGTGGCATTTCTGGAAGAAAGTGTCCTGTTTTGGGGATAAAACAGGTATTTGTGGGAGAAAGGGTCCTATTTAAAGGGGGAAAGCTGGTATTTCTTGGAGAAGATGTGATCTATTTGGGAGAAATGTGGCATTTCTGGAAGAAATTGTCCTATTTTGGGGGAGAAGCCTGCTATTAGTGGGTGAAAAGGTCCTATTAGAAGGGGGAAAGCAGGTATTTCTTGGAGAAGATGTGATATATTTGGGAGAAATGTGGCCTTTCTGGAAGAAATTGTCCTCTTTTGGGGATAAAAGAGGTATTTGTGGGTGAAAAGGTCCTATTTGAAGGGGGAAAGCTGGTATTTCTTGGAGAAGATGTGATATGTTTGGGAGAAATGTGGCATTTCTGGAAGAAACTGTCCTATTTTGGTGGAGAAGGCTGGTATTTGTGGGAGAAAAGGTCCTATTTGAAGGGGGAAACGTGGTATTTCTTGGAGAAGATGTGATATATTTGGGAGAAATGTGGCATGTCTGGAAGAAACTGTCCTATTTGAGGGATAAAGAGGTATTTGTGGATGAAAAGGTCCTATTTGAAGGGGGAAACCTGGTATTTCTTGGAGAAGATGTGATATGTTTGGGAGAAATGTGGCATGTCTGGAAGAAACTGTCCTATTTTGGGGATAAAAGTGGTATTTGTGGTTGAAATGGTCCTATTTGAAGGGGGAAAGCTGGTATTTCTTGGAGAAGATGTGATATATTTGGGAGAAATGTGGCATTTCTGCAAGAAACTGTCGTATTTTGGGGATAAAAGAGGTATTTGTGGGTGAAAAGGTCCTATTTGAAGGAGGAACCCTGGTATTTCTTGGAGAAGATGTGATATATTTTGGAGAAATGTGGCATTTCTGGAAGAAAATGTCCTATTCTTGGGGATAAAAGAGGTATTTGTGGGTGAAAAGGTCCTATTTGAAGGGGGAAACGTGGTATTTCTTGGAGACTATGTGATATATTTGGGAGAAATTTGGCATTTCTGGAAGAAACTGTCCTCTTTTGGGGATAAAAGAGGTATTTGTGGGTGAAAAGGTCCTATTTGAAGGGGGAACCCTGGTATTTCTTGGAGAAGATGTGATATATTTGGGAGAAATGTGGCATTTCTGGAAGAAACTGTCCTCTTTTGGGGATAAAAGAGGTATTTGTGGGTGAAAAGGTCCTATTTGAAGGGGAAACCTGGTATTTCTTGGAGAAGATGTGATATATTTGGGAGAAATGTGGCATTTCTGGAAGAAACTGTCCTCTTTGGGGATAAAAGAGGTATTTGTGGGTGAAAAGGTCCTCTTTCAAGGGGGAAACCTGGTATTTCTTGGAGAAGATGTGATATATTTGGGAGAAATGTGGCATTTCTGGAAGAAACTGTCCTCTTTTGGGGATGAAACAGGTATTTGTGGGTGATAAGGTCCTATTTGAAGGAGGAACCCTGGTATTTCTTGGAGAAGATGTGATCTATTTGGGAGAAATGTGGCATTTCTGGAAGAAACTGTCCTATTTGGGGGAGAAGCCTGCTATTAGTGGGTGAAAAGGTCCTATTTCAAGGGGGGAAAGCTGGTATTTCTTGGTGAAGAGGTGATATATTTGGGAGAAATGTGGCATGTCTGGAAGAAAATGTCCAATTTGGGGGGAGAAGGCAGGAAGTTTTCGGTGAGAAGGTCCTATTTCAGGAGGAATCCTGGCTTTTCTTGGAGAAGATGTGATATATTTGGGAGAAATCTGGCCTTTCTAGAAGAAAATGTCCAATTTGGGGGGAGAAGGCCGGTAGTTTTGGGTGAGAAGGTCCTCTTTCAGGAGGAATCCTGGCTTTTCTTGGAGAAGATGTGATATATTTGGGAGAAATGTGGCATGTCAGGAAGAAACTGTCCTCTTTTGGGGATAAAAGAGGTATTAGTGGTTGAAAAGGTCCTATTTGAAGGGGGAAAGCTGGTATTTCTTGGAGAAGATGATATATATCTGGGGGAAATGTGGCCTTTCTGGAAGAAACTGTCCACTTTTGGGGATAAAAGAGGTATTTCATGGAGAAAAGGTCCTAAATCAAGGGGGAAACCGGGTATTTCTTGGAGGAGTTGTGATATATTTGGGAGAAATGTGGCCTTTCTGGAAGAAACTCTCCTCTTTTGGGGATAAAAGAGGTATTTGTGGGAGAAAAGGTCCTATTTGAAGGGGAACCCTGGTATTTCTTGGAGAAGATGTGATATATTTGGTAGAAATGTGGCATTTCTTGAAGAAACTGTAATATTTGGGGGAGAAGCCTGCTATTAGTGAGTGAAAAGGTCCTATTTGAAGGGGGAAAGCTGGTATTTCTTGGAGAAGATGTGATATATTTGTTAGAAATGTGGCATTTCTGGAAGAAACTCTCCTCTTTTGGGGATAAAAGAGGTATTTGTGGGTGAAAAGGTCCTATTTGAAGGGGGAAACGTGGTATTTCTTGGAGAAGATGTGATATGTTTGGGAGAAATGTGGCATGTCTGGAAGAAACTGTCCTCTTTTGGGGATAAAAGAGGTATTTGTGGGTGAAAAGGTCCTATTTGAAGGGGGAAAGCTGGTATTTCTTGGAGAAGATGTGATATATTTGGGAGAAATGTGGCCATTCTGGCAGAAACTGTCCTATTTTGGGGATAAAAGGATTTTTTGTGGGTGAAAAGGTCCTATTTGAAGGGGGAAACCTGGCATTTCTTGGAGAAGATGTGATCTATTTGGGAGAAATGTGGCCTTTCTGGAAGAAACTGTCCTCTTTTGGGGATAAAAGAGGTATTTGTGGGTGAAAAGGTCCTATTTGAAGGTGGAAACCTGGTATTTCTTGGAGAAGATGTGATATATTTGGGAGAAATGTGGCATGTCTGGAAGAAGCTGTCCAATTTAGGGGATAAAAGAGGTATTTGTGGGTGAAAAGGTCCTATTTGAAGGGGGAAAGCTGGTATTTCTTGGAGAAGATGTGATATATTTTGGAGAAATGTGGCATGTCTGGAAGAAACTGTCCTCTTTGGGGATAAATGATGTATTTGTGTTTGAAAAGGTCCTATTTGAAGAGGGAAACCTGGTATTTCTTGGAGAAGATGTGATCTATTTGGGAGAAATGTGGCATTTCTGGAAGAAACTCTCCTCTTATTGGGATAGAACAGGTATTTGTGGGTGAAAAGGTCCTATTTCCAGGGGAAAACCTGGTATTTCTTGGAGAAGATGTGATATATTTGGGAGAAATGTGGCATTTCTGGAAGAAAATGTCCTATTTGAGGTATAATACAGGTATTTGTGGGAGAAAAGGTCCTATTTGAAGGGGGATACCTGGTATTTCTTGGAGAAGATGTGGTATATTTGGGAGAAATGTGGCATTTCTGGAAGAAACTGTCCTCTTTTGGGGATGAAACAGGTATTTTTGGGTAAAAAGATCCTATTTGAAGGGGGAAACGTGGTATTTCTTGGAGAAGATGTGATATATTTGGGAGAAATGTGGCATGTCTGGAAGAAACTGTCCTCTTTTGGGGATAAAAGAGGTATTTGTGGGTGAAAAGGTCCTATTTGAAGGCGGAAACCTGGTATTTCTTGGAGAAGATGTGATATGTTTGGGAGAAATGTGGCATGTCTGGAAGAAACTGTCCTATTTTGGGGATAGAACAGGTATTTGTGGGTGAAAAGGTCCTATTTGAAGGGGGAAAGCAGGTATTTCTTGGAGAAGATGTGATATATTTGGGATAAATGTGGCATGTCTGGAAGAAACTGTCCTCTTTTGGGGATAAAAGAGGTATTAGTTGTTGAAAAGGTCCTATTGGAAGGGGGAAACGTGGTATTTCTTGGAGAAGATGTGATATATTTGGGAGAAATGTGGCATTTCTTGAAGAAAATGTCCTCTTTTGGGGACAAAAGAGGTATTTCATGGAGAAAAGGTCCTAATTCAAGGGGGAACCCTGGTATTTCTTGGAGGAGTTGTGATATATTTGGGAGAAATGTGGCATTTCTGGAAGAAAATGTCCAATTTGAGGGATAAAAGAGGTATTTGTGGGAGAAAAGGTCCTATTTGAAGGGAGAACCCTGGTATTTCTTGGAGAAGATGTGATATATTTGGGAGAAATGTGGCATTTCTGGAAGAAACTGTCCTATTTGAGGGATAAAAGAGGTATTTGTGGGTGAGAAGGTCCTATTTGATGGGGGAAAGCTGGTATTTCTTGGAAAAGATGTGATATATTTGGGAGAAATGTGGCATTTCTGGAAGAAAGTGTCCTGTTTTGGGGATAAAACAGGTATTTGTGGGAGAAAGGGTCCTATTTAAAGGGGGAAAGCTGGTATTTCTTGAAGGAGATGTGATATATTTGGGAGAAATGTGGCATGTCTGGAAGAAACTGTCCTATTTTGGGGATAAAAGAGGTATTTGTGGTTGAAAAGGTCCTATTTGAAGGGGGAAACGTGGTATTTCTTGGAGAAGATGTGATCTATTTGGGAGAAATGTGGCATTTCTGGAAGAAACTGTCCTATTTGGGGGAGAAGCCTGCTATTAGTGGGTGAAAATGTCCTATTTGAAGGGGGAAAGCTGGTATTTCTTGGAGAAGATGTGATATATTTGTTAGAAATGTGGCATTTCTGGAAGAAACTGTCCTCTTTTGGGGATAAAAGAGGTATTTGTGGGTGAAAAGGTCCTATTTGAAGGGGGAAAGCTGGTATTTCTTGGAGAAGATGTGATATGTTTGGGAGAAATGTGGCATTTCTGGAAGAAACTGTCCTATTTTGGGGGAGAAGGCTGGTATTTGTGGGAGAAAAGGTCCTATTTGAAGGGGGAAAGCAGGTATTTCTTGGAGAAGATGTGATCTATTTCGGAGAAATGTGGCATGTCTGGAAGAAACTGTCCTATTTGAGGGATAAAGAGGTATTTGTGGATGAAAAGGTCCTATTTGAAGGGGGAAACCTGGTATTTCTTGGAGAAGATGTGATATGTTTGGGAGAAATGTGGCATTTCTGGAAGAAACTGTCCTATTTGGGGGATAAAAGTGGTATTTGTGGTTGAAAAGGTCCTATTGGAAGGGGGAAACCTGGTATTTCTTGGAGAAGATGTGATATATTTGGGAGAAATGTGGCATGTCTGCAAGAAACTGTCCTCTTTTGGGGATAGAAGAGGTATTTGTGGGTGAAAAGGTCCTATTTCGAGGGGGAAACCTGGTATTTCTTGGAGAAGATGTGATATATTTGGGAGAAATGTGGCCTTTCTGGAAGAAACTGTCCTCTTTTGGGGATAAAAGAGGTATTTGTGGGTGAAAAGGTCCTATTTGAAGGGGGAAACGTGGTATTTCTTGGAGACTATGTGATATATTTGGGAGAAATTTGGCATTTCTGGAAGAAACTGTCCTCTTTTGGGGATAAAAGAGGTATTTGAGGGTGAAAAGGTCCTATTTGAAGGGGGATAGCTGGTATTTCTTGGAGAAGATGTGATATATTTGGGAGAAATGTGGCCTTTCTGGAAGAAACTGTCCTCTTTTGGGGATCAAAGAGGTATTTGTGGGTGAAAAGGTCCTATTTGAAGGGGAAACCTGGTATTTCTTGGAGAAGATGTGATCTATTTGGGAGAAATGTGGCATTTCTGGAAGAAACTGTCCTATTTTGGGGATAAAACAGGTATTTGTGGGTGAAAAGGTCCTATTAGAAGGGGGAAAGCAGGTATTTCTTGGAGAAGATGTGATCTATTTGGGAGAAATCAGGCATTTCATGAAGAAACTGTCCTCTTTTGGGGATGAAACAGGTATTTGTGGGTGATAAGGTCCTATTTGAAGGGGGAACCCTGGTATTTCTTGGAGAAGATGTGATTTGTTTGGGAGAAATGTGGCATGTCAGGAAGAAACTGTCCTATTTTGGGGATAAAACAGGTATTTGTGGGTGAAAAGGTCCTATTTCAAGGGGGAAAGCTGGTATTTCTTGGTGAAGAGGTGATATATTTGGGAGAAATGTGGCATGTCTGGAAGAAAATGTCCAATTTGGGGGGAGAAGGCAGGTAGTTTTCGGTGAGAAGGTCCTATTTCAGGAGGAATCCTGGCATTTCTTGGAGAAGATGTGATATATTTGGGAGAAATCTGGCCTTTCTGGAAGAAAATGTCCAATTTGGGGGGAGAAGGCTGGTAGTTTTGGGTGAGAAGGTCCTCTTTCAGGAGGAATCCTGGCTTTTCTTGGAGAAGATGTGATATATTTGGGAGAAATGTGGCATGTCAGGAAGAAACTGTCCTCTTTTGGGGATAAAAGAGGTATTAGTGGTTGAAAAGGTCCTATTTGAAGGGGGAAAGCTGGTATTTCTTGGAGAAGATGATATATATCTGGGGGAAATGTGGCCTTTCTGGAAGAAACTGTCCACTTTTGGGGATAAAAGAGGTATTTCATGGAGAAAAGGTCCTAATTCAAGGGGGAAACCTGGTATTTCTTGGAGGAGTTGTGATATATTTGGGAGAAATGTGGCCTTTCTGGAAGAAACTCTCCTCTTTTGGGGATAAAAGAGGTATTTGTGGGAGAAAAGGTCCTATTTGAAGGGGGAAAGCTGGTATTTCTTGGAGAAGATGTGATATATTTGGTAGAAATGTGGCATTTCTTGAAGAAACTGTCCTATTTGGGGGAGAAGTCTGCTATTAGTGGGTGAAAAGGTCCTATTTGAAGGGGGAAAGCTGGTATTTCTTGGAGAAGATGTGATATATTTGTTAGAAATGTGGCATGTCTGGAAGAAACTGTCCTATTTTGGGGATAAAAGAGGTATTTGTGGTTGAAAAGGTCCTATTTGAAGGGGGAAACGTGGTATTTCTTGGAGAAGATGTGATATATTTGGTAGAAATGTGGCATGTCTGGAAGAAACTGTCCTATTTGGGGGAGAAGCCTGCTATTAGCGGGTGAAAATGTCCTATTTGAAGTGGGAAAGCTGGTATTTCTTGGAGAAGATGTGATATATTTGGGAGAAATGTGGCATTTCTGGAAGAAACTGTCCTCTTTTGGGGATAAAAGAGGTATTTGTGGGTGAAAAGGTCCTATTTGAAGGGGGAAAGCTGGTATTTCTTGGAGAAGATGTGATATGTTTGGGAGAAATGTGGCATTTCTGGAAGAAACTGTCCTATTTTGGGGGAGAAGGCTGGTATTTGTGGGAGAAAAGGTCCTATTTGAAGGGGGAAAGCAGGTATTTCTTGGAGAAGATGTGATATATTTGGGAGAAATGTGGCATGTCTGGAAGAAACTGTCCTATTTGAGGGATAAAGAGGTATTTGTGGATGAAAAGGTCCTATTTGAAGGGGGATACCTGGTATTTCTTGGAGAAGATGTGATATGTTTGGGAGAAATGTGGCATGTCTGGAAGAAACTGTCCTATTTGGGGGATAAAAGTGGTATTTGTGGTTGAAAAGGTCCTATTGGAAGGGGGAAACGTGGTATTTCTTGGAGAAGATGTGATATATTTGGGAGAAATGTGGCATGTCTGCAAGAAACTGTCCTATTTTGGGGATAGAAGAGGTATTTGTGGGTGAAAAGGTCCTATTTGAAGGGGGAACCCTGTTATTTCTTGGAGAAGATGTGATATATTTGGGAGAAATGTGGCCTTTCTGGAAGAAACTGTCCTCTTTTGGGGATAAAAGAGGTATTTGTGGGTGAAAAGGTCCTATTTGAAGGGGGAAACGTGGTATTTCTTGGAGACTATGTGATATATTTGGGAGAAATTTGGCATTTCTGGAAGAAACTGTCCTATTTTGGGGATAAAAGAGGTATTTGAGGGTGAAAAGGTCCTATTTGAAGGGGGATAGCTGGTATTTCTTGGAGAAGATGTGATATATTTGGGAGAAATGTGGCCTTTCTGGAAGAAACTGTCCTCTTTTGGGGATCAAAGAGGTATTTGTGGGTGAAAAGGTCCTATTTGAAGGGGAAACCTGGTATTTCTTGGAGAAGATGTGATCTATTTGGGAGAAATGTGGCATTTCTGGAAGAAACTGTCCTATTTTGGGGATAAAACAGGTATTTGTGGGTGAAAAGGTCCTATTAGAAGGGGGAAAGCAGGTATTTCTTGGAGAAGATGTGATCTATTTGGGAGAAATCAGGCATTTCATGAAGAAACTGTCCTCTTTTGGGTATGAAACAGGTATTTGTGGGTGATAAGGTCCTATTTGAAGGGGGAAAGCTGGTATTTCTTGGAGAAGATGTGATATGTTTGGGAGAAATGTGGCATGTCAGGAAGAAACTGTCCTATTTTGGGGATAAAAGAGGTATTTGTGGGTGAAAAGGTCCTATTTCAAGGGGGAAAGCTGGTATTTCTTGGTGAAGAGGTGATATATTTGGGAGAAATGTGGCATGTCTGGAAGAAAATGTCCAATTTGGGGTGAGAAGACTGGTAGTTTTCGGTGAGAAGGTCCTATTTCAGGAGGAATCCTGGCATTTCTTGGAGAAGATGTGATATATTTGGGAGAAATCTGGCCTTTCTCGAAGAAAATGTCCAATTTGGGGGGAGTAGGCTGGTTGTTTTCGGTGAGAAGGTCCTATTTCAGGAGGAATCCTGGCATTTCTTGGAGAAGATGTGATATATTTGGGAGAAATCTGGCCTTTCTGGAAGAAAATGTCCAATTTGGGGGGAGAAGGCTGGTAGTTTTGGGTGAGAAGGTCCTATTTCAGGAGGAATCCTGGCATTTCTTGGAGAAGATGTGATATATTGGGGAGAAATGTGGCCTTTCTGGAAGAAACTGTCCTATTTTGGGGATAAAAGAATTTTTTGTGGGTGAAAAGGTCCTATTTGAAGGGGGAAACCTGGTATTTCTTGGAGAAGATGTGATATGTTTGGGAGAAATGTGGCATTTCTGGAAGAAACTGTCCTATTTTGGGGATAAAAGAATTTTTTGTGGGTGAAAAGGTCCTATTTGAAGGGGGAAACCTGGTATTTCTTGGAGAAGATGTGATATGTTTGGGAGAAATGTGGCCTTTCTGGCAGAAACTGTCCTATTTTGGGGATAAAAGTGGTATTTGTGGGTGATAAGGTCCTATTTGAAGGGGGAAACCTGGTATTTCTTGGAGAAGATGTGATATATTTGGGAGAAATGTGGCATGTCTGGAAGAATCTGACGTATTTTGGGGATAAAAGAGGTATTTGTGGGTGAAAAGGTCCTATTTGAAGGGGGAAACGTGGTATTTCTTGGAGAAGATGTGATCTATTTGGGAGAAATGTGGCCTTTCTGGAAGAAACTGTCCTCTTTTGGGGATAAAAGAGGTATTTGTGGGTGAAAAGGTCCTATTTGAAGGTGGAAACCTGGTATTTCTTGGAGAAGATGTGATATATTTGGGAGAAATGTGGCATGTCTGGAAGAAACTGTCCAATTTAGGGGATAAAAGAGGTATTTGTGGGTGAAAAGGTCCTATTTGAAGGGGGAAAGCTGGTATTTCGTGGAGAAGATGTGATATATTTTGGAGAAATGTGGCATGTCTGGAAGAAACTGTCCTCTTTTGGGGATAAAAGATGTATTTGTGGGTGAAAAGGTCCTATTTGAAGAGGGAAACCTGGTATTTCTTGGAGAAGATGTGATCTATTTGGGAGAAATGTGGCATTTCTGGAAGAAACTGTCCGCTTATGGGGATAGAACAGGTATTTGTGGGTGAAAAGGTCCTATTTCCAGGGGAAAACCTGGTATTTCTTGGAGAAGATGTGATATATTTGGGAGAAATGTGGCATTTCTGGAAGAAAATGTCCTATTTGAGGGATAATACAGGTATTTGTGGGAGAAAAGGTCTTATTACAAGGGGGAAACCTGGTATTTCTTGGAGAAGATATGGTATATTTGGGAGAAATGTGGCATTTCTGGAAGAAACTGTCCTATTTTGGGGATGAAACAGGTATTTTTGGGTAAAAAGGTCCTATTTGAAGGGGGAAACCTGGTATTTCTTGGAGAAGATGTGATATATTTGGGAGTAATCTGGCATGTCAGGAAGAAACTGTCCTCTTTTGGGGATAAAAGAGGTATTTGTGGTTGAAAAGGTCCTATTTGAAGGCGGAATCCTGGTATTTCTTGGAGAAGATGTGATATGTTTGGGAGAAATGTGGCATGTCAGGAAGAAACTGTCCTATTTTGGGGATAGAACAGGTATTTGTGGGTGAGAAGGTCCTATTTGAAGGGGGAAAGCTGGTATTTCTTGGAGAAGATGTGATCTATTTGGGATAAATGTGGCATTTCTGGAAGAAACTGTCCTCTTTTGGGGATAAAAGAGGTATTAGTGGTTGAAAAGGTCCTATTGGAAGGGGGAAAGCTGGTATTTCTTGGAGAAGATGTGATCTATTCGGGAGAAATGTGGCATTTCTGGAAGAAAATGTCCTCTTTTGGGGACAAAAGAGGTATTTCATGGAGAAAAGGTCCTAATTCAAGGGGGAACCCTGGTATTTCTTGGAGGAGTTGTGATATATTTGGGAGAAATGTGGCATTTCTGGAAGAAAATGTCCAATTTGAGGGATAAAAGAGGTATTTGTGGGAGAAAAGGTCCTATTTGAAGGGAGAACCCTGGTATTTCTTGGAGAAGATGTGATATATTTGGGAGAAATGTGGCATGTCTGGAAAAAACTGTCCTCTTTTGGGGATAAAAGAGGTATTTGTGGGTGAAAATGTCCTATTTGAAGGGGGAAAGCTGGTATTTCTTGGAGAAGATGTGATCTATTTGGGAGAAATGTGGCATTTCTGGAAGAAACTGTCCTATTTGAGGGATAAAAAAGGTATTTGTGGGTGAGAAGGTCCTATTTGATGGGGGAAAGCTGGTATTTCTTGGATAAGATGTGATATATTTGGGAGAAATGTGGCATTTCTGGAAGAAAGTGTCCTGTTTTGGGGATAAAACAGGTATTTGTGGGAGAAAGGGTCCTATTTAAAGGGGGAAAGCTGGTATTTCTTGAAGGAGATGTGATATATTTGGGAGAAATGTGGCATGTCTGGAAGAAACTGTCCTATTTTGGGGATAAAAGAGGTATTTGTGGTTGAAAAGGTCCTATTTGAAGGGGGAAACGTGGTATTTCTTGGAGAAGATGTGATCTATTTGGGAGAAATGTGGCATTTCTGGAAGAAACTGTTCTATTTTGGGGGAGAAGGCTGGTATTTGTGGGAGAAAAGGTCCTATTTGAAGGGGGAAAGCAGGTATTTCTTGGAGAAGATGTGATATATTTGGGAGAAATGTGGCATGTCTGGAAGAAACTGTCCTATTTGAGGGATAAAGAGGTATTTGTGGATGAAAAGGTCCTATTTGAAGGGGGAAACCTGGTATTTCTTGGAGAAGATGTGATATGTTTGGGAGAAATGTGGCATGTCTGGAAGAAACTGTCCTATTTGGGGGATAAAAGTGGTATTTGTGGTTGAAAAGGTCCTATTGGAAGGGGGAAACGTGGTATTTCTTGGAGAAGATGTGATATATTTGGGAGAAATGTGGCATTTCTGCAAGAAAATGTCCTATTTTGGGGATAAAAGAGGTATTTGTGGGTGGAAAGGTCCTATTTGAAGGGGGAACCCTGGTATTTCTTGGAGACTATGTGATATATTTGGGAGAAATGTGGCCTTTCTGGAAGAAACTGTCCTATTTTGGGGATAAAAGAGGTATTTGAGGGTGAAAAGGTCCTATTTGAAGGGGGATAGCTGGTATTTCTTGGAGAAGATGTGATCTATTTGGGAGAAATGTGGCATGTCTGGAAGAAACTGTCCTCTTTTGGGGATAGAACAGGTATTTGTGGGTGAAAAGGTCCTATTTGAAGGGGGAAAGCTGGTATTTCTTGGAGAAGATGTGATCTATTTGGGATAAATGTGGCATTTCTGGAAGAAACTGTCCTCTTTTGGGGATTATAGAGGTATTAGTGGTTGAAAAGGTCCTATTGGAAGGGGGAAACGTGGTATTTCTTGGAGAAGATGTGATCTATTTGGGAGAAATGTGGCATTTCCTGAAGAAAATGTCCTCTTTTGGGGACAAAAGAGGTATTTCATGGAGAAAAGGTCCTAATTCAAGGGGGAACCCTGGTATTTCTTGGAGGAGTTGTGATATGTTTGGGAGAAATGTGGCATTTCTGGAAGAAAATGTCCAATTTGAGGGATAAAAGAGTCATTTGTGGGAGAAAAGGTCCTATTTGAAGGGAGAACCCTGGTATTTCTTGGAGAAGATGTGATATATTTGGGAGAAATGTGGCCTTTCTGGAAAAAACTGTCCTCTTTTGGGGATAAAAGAGGTATTTGTGGGTGAAAAGGTCCTATTTGAAGGGGGAAACGTGGTATTTCTTGGAGAAGATGTGATATGTTTGGGAGAAATGTGGCATTTCTGGAAGAAACGGTCCTGTTTGGGGGGAGAAGGCTGGTATTTGTGGGAGAAATGGTCCTCTTTCAGGAGGAATCCTGGTATTTCTTGGAGAAGATGTGATATGTTTGGGAGAAATGTGGCATTTCTGGAAGAAACTGTCCTCTTTTGAGGATAAAAGAGGTATTTGTGGGTGAAAAGGTCCTATTTGAAGGGGGAAACCTGGTATATCTTGGAGAAGATGTGATCTATTTGGGAGAAATGTGGCATGTCTGGAAGAAACTGTCCTATTTGAAGGATAAAAGAGGTATTTGTGGGTGAAAAGGTCCAAATTCAAGGGGGAAACCTGGTATTTCTTGGAGAAGATGTGATATGTTTGGGAGAAATGTGGCCTTTCTGGAAGAAACTGTCCTCTTTTGGGGATAAAAGTGGTATTTGTGGGTGATAAGGTCCTATTTGAAGGGGGAACCCTGGTATTTCTTGGAGAAGATGTGATATATTTGGGAGAAATGTGGCATGTCAGGAAGAAACTGTCCTCTTTTGGGGATAAAAGAGGTATTTGTGGGTGAAAAGGTCCTATTTGAAGGGGGAAAGCTGGTATTTCTTGGAGAAGATGTGATATATTTGAGAGAAATGTGGCAAGTCTGGAAGAAACTGTCCTCTTTTGGGGATAAAAGAGGTATTTGTGGGTGAAAAGGTCTTATTACAAGGGCGAAACGTGGTATTTCTTGGAGAAGATGTGATATATTTGGGAGAAGTGTGGCATTTCTGGAAGAAAATGTCCTATTTGAGGGATAATACAGGTATTTGTGGGAGAAAAGGTCCTATTTGAAGGGGGCAACCTGGTGTTTCTTGGAGGAGATGTGATATGTTTGGGAGAAATGTGGCATTTCTGGAAGAAACTGTCCTCTTTTGGGGATAAAAGAGGTATTTGTGGGTGAAAAGGTCCTATTTGAAGAGGGATAGCTGGTATTTCTTGGAGAAGATGTGATCTATTTGGGAGAAATGTGGCATTTCTGGAAGAAACTGTCCTCTTTTGGGGATAAAAGAGGTATTTGTGGGTGAAAAGGTCCTATTTGAAGGGGGAAACCTGGTATTTCTTGGAGAAGATGTGATCTATTTGGGAGAAATGTGGCATTTCTGGAAGAAACTGTCCACTTTTGGGGATAAAAGAGGTATTTGTGGGTGAAAAGGTCCTATTTGAAAGGGGAACCCTGGTATTTCTTGGAGAAGATGTGATCTATTTGGGAGAAATGTGGCATTTCTGGAAGAAACTGTCCTATTTTGGGGATCAAACAGGTATTTGTGGGAGAAAAGGTCCTATTTGAAGGGGGAAAGCTGGTATTTCTTGGAGAAGATGTGATCTATTTGGGAGAAATGTGGCATTTCTGGAAGAAAGTGTCCTCTTTTGGGGATAAAAGAGGTATTTGTGGGTGAAAAGGTCCTATTTGAAGGGGGAAAGCTGGTATTTCTTGGTGAAGAGGTGATATATTTGGGAGAAATGTGGCATGTCTGGAAGAAAATGTCCAATTTGGGGGGAGAAGGCTGGTAGTTTTCGGTGAAAAGGTCCTATTTCAGGAGGAATCCTGGCATTTCTTGGAGAAGATGTGATATATTTGGGAGAAATGTGGCATTTCTGGAAGAAACTGTCCTATTTGAGGGATAAAGAGGTATTTGTGGGAGAAAACGTCCTATTTGAAGGGGGAAAACCTGGTATTTCTTGGAGAAGATGTGATATATTTGGGAGAAATCAGGCATTTCTGGAAGAAACTGTCCTATTTTGGGGATAAAAGAATTTTTTGTGGGTGAAAAGGTCCTATTTGAAGGGGGAAAGCTGGTATTTCTTGGAGAAGATGTGATCTATTTGGGAGAAATGTGGCATGTCTGGAAGAAACTGTCCTATTTTGGGGATAAAAGAGGTATTAGTGGTTGAAAAGGTCCTATTTGAAGGGGGAAAGCTGGTATTTCTTGGAGAAGATGATATATATTTGGGAGAAATGTGGCCTTTCTGGAAGAAACTGTCCACTTTTTGGGATAAAAGAGGTATTTCATGGAGAAAAGGTCCTAATTCAAGGGGGAAACCTGGTATTTCTTGTAGGAGTTGTGATATATTTGGGAGAAATGTGGCATTTCTGGAAGAAACTGTCCTCTTTTGGGGATCAAAGAGGTATTTGTGAGTGAAAAGGTCCTATTTGAAGGGGGAAACGAGGTATTTCTTGGAGAAGATGTGATATATTTGGGAGAAATGTGGCCTTTCTGGAAGAAACTGTCCTCTTTTGGGGATAAAAGAGGTATTTGTGGGTGAAAAGGTCCTATTTGAAGGGGGAAACGTGGTATTTCTTGGAGAAGATGTGATATGTTTGGGAGAAATGTGGCATTTCTGGAAGAAACGGTCCTGTTTGGGGGGAGAAGGCTGGTATTTGTGGGAGAAATGGTCCTCTTTCAGGAGGAATCCTGGTATTTCTTGGAGAAGATGTGATATGTTTGGGAGAAATGTGGCATTTCTGGAAGAAACTGTCCTCTTTTGAGGATAAAAGAGGTATTTGTGGGTGAAAAGGTCCTATTTGAAGGGGGAAACCTGGTATATCTTGGAGAAGATGTGATCTATTTGGGAGAAATGTGGCATGTCTGGAAGAAACTGTCCTATTTGAGGGATAAAAGAGGTATTTGTGGGTGAAAAGGTCCAAATTCAAGGGGGAAACCTGGTATTTCTTGGAGAAGATGTGATATGTTTGGGAGAAATGTGGCCTTTCTGGAAGAAACTGTCCTCTTTTGGGGATAAAAGTGGTATTTGTGGGTGATAAGGTCCTATTCGAGGGGGAAAACCTGGTATTTCTTGGAGAAGATGTGATATATTTGGGAGAAATGTGGCATGTCAGGAAGAAACTGTCCTCTTTTGGGGATAAAAGAGGTATTTGTGGGTGAAAAGGTCCTATTTGAAGGGGGAAAGCTGGTATTTCTTGGAGAAGATGTGATATATTTGAGAGAAATGTGGCAAGTCTGGAAGAAACTGTCCTCTTTTGGGGATAAAAGAGGTATTTGTGGGTGAAAAGGTCTTATTACAAGGGCGAAACGTGGTATTTCTTGGAGAAGATGTGATATATTTGGGAGAAGTGTGGCATTTCTGGAAGAAAATGTCCTATTTGAGGGATAATACAGGTATTTGTGGGAGAAAAGGTCCTATTTGAAGGGGGCAACCTGGTATTTCTTGGAGGAGATGTGATATGTTTGGGAGAAATGTGGCATTTCTGGAAGAAACTGTCCTCTTTTGGGGATAAAAGAGGTATTTGTGGGTGAAAAGGTCCTATTTGAAGAGGGATAGCTGGTATTTCTTGGAGAAGATGTGATCTATTTGGGAGAAATGTGGCATTTCTGGAAGAAACTGTCCTCTTTTGGGGATAAAAGAGGTATTTGTGGGTGAAAAGGTCCTATTTGAAGGGGGAAACCTGGTATTTCTTGGAGAAGATGTGATCTATTTGGGAGAAATGTGGCATTTCTGGAAGAAACTGTCCACTTTTGGGGATAAAAGAGGTATTTGTGGGTGAAAAGGTCCTATTTGAAAGGGGAACCCTGGTATTTCTTGGAGAAGATGTGATCTATTTGGGAGAAATGTGGCATTTCTGGAAGAAACTGTCCTATTTTGGGGATCAAACAGGTATTTGTGGGAGAAAAGGTCCTATTTGAAGGGGGAAAGCTGGTATTTCTTGGAGAAGATGTGATCTATTTGGGAGAAATGTGGCATTTCTGGAAGAAACTGTCCTCTTTTGGGGATAAAAGAGGTATTTGTGGGTGAAAAGGTCCTATTTGAAGGGGGAAAGCTGGTATTTCTTGGTGAAGAGGTGATATATTTGGGAGAAATGTGGCATGTCTGGAAGAAAATGTCCAATTTGGGGGGAGAAGGCTGGTAGTTTTCGGTGAAAAGGTCCTATTTCAGGAGGAATCCTGGCATTTCTTGGAGAAGATGTGATATATTTGGGAGAAATGTGGCATTTCTGGAAGAAACTGTCCTATTTGAGGGATAAAGAGGTATTTGTGGATGAAAAGGTCCTATTTCCAGGGGAAAACCTGGTATTTCTTGGAGAAGATGTGATATATTTGGGAGAAATCAGGCATTTCTGGAAGAAACTGTCCTATTTTGGGGATAAAAGAATTTTTTGTGGGTGAAAAGGTCCTATTTGAAGGGGGAAAGCTGGTATTTCTTGGAGAAGATGTGATCTATTTGGGAGAAATGTGGCATGTCTGGAAGAAACTGTCCTATTTTGGGGATAAAAGAGGTATTAGTGGTTGAAAAGGGCCTATTTGAAGGGGGAAAGCTGGTATTTCTTGGAGAAGATGATATATATTTGGGAGAAATGTGGCCTTTCTGGAAGAAACTGTCCACTTTTTGGGATAAAAGAGGTATTTCATGGAGAAAAGGTCCTAATTCAAGGGGGAAACCTGGTATTTCTTGTAGGAGTTGTGATATATTTGGGAGAAATGTGGCATTTCTGGAAGAAACTGTCCTCTTTTGGGGATAAAAGAGGTATTTGTGGGAGAAAAGGTCCTATTTGAAGGGGGAACCCTGGTATTTCTTGGAGAAGATGTGATATATTTGGGAGAAATGTGGCATGTCTGGAAAAAACTGTCCTATTTTGGGGATAAAAGAGGTATTTGTGGGTGAGAAGGTCCTATCTGAAGGGGGAAACCTGGTATTTCTTGGAGAAGATGTGATATATTTGGGAGAAATGTGGCATGTCTGGAAGAAACTGTCCTATTTTGGGGATAAAAGAGGTATTTGTGGGTGAAAAGGTCCTATTTGAAGGGGGAAACCTGGTATTTCTTGGAGAAGATGTGATATGTTTCGGAGAAATGTGGCATTTCTGGAAGAAACAGTCCTCTTATGGGGATAGAACAGGTATTTGTGGGTGAAAAGGTCCTATTTCCAGGGGAAAACCTGGTATTTCTTGGAGAAGATGTGATATATTTGGGAGAAATGTGGCATGTCTGGAAGAAAATGTCCTATTTGGGGGGAGAAGGGTGGTATTTGTGGGAGAAAAGGTCCTATTTCAGGAAGAAACCTGGTATTTCTTGGAGGAGATGTGATATTTTTGGGAGAAATGTGGCATTTCTGGAAGAAACTGTCCTCTTTTGAGGATAAAAGAGATATTTGTGGTTGAAAAGGTCCTATTTGAAGGGGGAAACCTGGTATATCTTGGAGAAGATGTGATCTATTTGGGAGAAATGTGGCATGTCTGGAAGAAACTGTCCTATTTGAGGGATAAAAGAGGTATTTGTGGGTGAAAAGGTCCTATTTGAAGGGGGAAAGCTGTTATTTCTTGGAAAAGATGTGATATATTTGGGAGAAATGTGGCATGTCTGGAAGAAACTGTCCTATTTTTGGATAAAACGGGTATTTGTGGGTGAAAAGGTCCTATTTGAAGGGGGAAACCTGGTATTTCTTGGAGAAGATGTGATATATTTGGGAGAAATGTGGCATGTCTGGAAGAAACTGTCCTATTTGAGGGATCAAACAGGTATTTGTGGATGAAAAGGTCCTATTTGAAGGGGGAACCCTGGTATTTCTTGGAGAAGATGTGATATGTTTTGGAGAAATGTGGCATGTCTGGAAGAAACTGTCCTATTTTGGGGATAAAAGTGGTATTTGTGGGTGAAAAGGTCCTATTTGAAGGGGGAAACGTGGTATTTCTTGGAGAAGATGTGATATATTTGGGAGAAATGTGGCATGTCAGGAAGAAACTGTCCTCTTTTGGGGATAAAAGAGGTGTTTTGGGTGAAAAGGTCCTATTTGAAGGGGGAAACGTGGTATTTCTTGGAGAAGATGTGATATATTTGGGAGAAATGTGGCCTTTCTGGAAGAAACTGTCCTCTTTTGGGGATAAAAGAGGTATTTGTGGGTGAAAAGGTCCTATTTGAAGGGGGAACCCTGGTATTTCTTGGAGAAGATGTGATCTATTTGGGAGAAATGTGGCATTTCTGGAAGAAACTGTCCTCTTTTGGGGATAAAAGATGTATTTGAGGGTGAAAAGGTCCTATTTGAAGGGGGATAGCTGGTATTTCTTGGAGAAGATGTGATATATTTGGGAGAAATGTGGCATTTCTGGAAGAAACTGTCCTATTTGCGGGGAGAAGGCTGGTATTTGTGGGAGAAAACGTCCTATTTGAAGGGGGAAAGCAGGTATTTCTTGGAGAAGATGTGATCTATTTGGGAGAAATGTGGCATGTCTGGAAGAAACTGTCCTCTTATGGGGATAGAACAGGTATTTGTGGGTGAAAAGGTCCTATTTCCAGGGGAAAACCTGGTATTTCTTGGAGAAGATGTGATCTATTTGGGAGAAATGTGGCATGTCTGGAAGAAAATGTCCTATTTGGGGGGAGAAGTCTGGTATTTGTGGGAGTAAAGTTCCTATTTCAGGAGGAATCCTGGTATTTCTAGGAGGAGATGTGATATGTTTGGGAGAAATGTGGCATGTCTGGAAGAAACTGTCCTATTTTGGGGATAAAACAGGTATTTGTGGGTGAAAAGTCCTATTTGAAGGGGGAAACCTGGTATTTCTTGGAGAAGATGTGATCTGTTTGGGAGAAATGTGGCATTTCTGGAAGAAACTGTCCTATTTTGGGGATAAAAGAGGTATTTGTGGGTGAAAAGGTCCTATTTGAAGGGGGAAAGCTGGTATTTCTTGGAGAAGATGTGATATATTTGGGAGAAATGTGGCATTTCTGGAAGAAAGTGTCCTGTTTTGGGGATAAAAGAGGTATTTGTGGGAGAAAGGGTCCTATTGAAAGGGGGAAAGCTGGTATTTCTTGAAGGAGATGTGATATATTTGGGAGAAATGTGGCATGTCTGGAAGAAACTGTCCTATTTTGGGGATAAAAGAGGTATTTGTGGGTGAAAAGGTCCTATTTGAAGGGGGAAACCTGGTATTTCTTGGAGAAGATGTGATATATTTGGGAGAAATGTGGCCTTTCTGGAAGAAACTGTCCTATTTGGGGGAGAAGCTTGCTATTAGTGGGTGAAAAGGTCCTATTTGAAGGGGGAAAGCTGGTATTTCTTGGAGAAGATGTGATATATTTGGGAGAAATGTGGCATGTCAGGAAGAAACTGTCCTATTTTGGGGATAAAAGAGGTATTTGTGGGTGAAAAGGTCCTATTTGAAGTGGGAAAGCTGGTATTTCTTGGAGAAGATGTGATATATTTGGGAGAAATGTGGCATGCCAGGAAGAAACTGTCCTATTGTGGGGATAAAAGAGGTATTTGTGGGTGAAAAGGTCCTATTTGAAGGGGGAAAGCTGGTATTTCTTGGAGAAGATGTGATATATTTGGGAGAAATGTGGCATTTCTGGAAGAAACTGTCCTATTTGAGGGATAAAAGAGGTATTTGTGGGTGAGAAGGTCCTACTTGATGGGGGAAAGCTGGTATTTCTTGGAGAAGATGTGATCTATTTGGGAGAAATGTGGCATTTCTGGAAGAAAGTGTCCTGTTTTGGGGATAAAACAGGTATTTGTGGGAGAAAGGGTCCTATTTAAAGGGGGAAAGCTGGTATTTCTTGAAGGAGATGCGATATATTTGGGAGAAATGTGGCATGTCTGGAAGAAACTGTCCTATTTTGGGGATAAAAGAGGTATTTGTGGGTGAAAAGGTCCTATTTGAAGGGGGAAACGTGGTATTTCTTGGAGAAGATGTGATCTATTTGGGAGAAATGTGGCATTTCTGGAAGAAACTGTCCTATTTTGGGGGAGAAGCCTGCTATTAGTGGGTGAAAAGGTCCTATTAGAAGGGGGAAAGCAGGTATTTCTTGGAGAAGATGTGATATATTTGGGAGAAATGTGGCCTTTCTGGAAGAAACTGTCCTCTTTTGGGGATAAAAGAGGTATTTGTGGGTGAAAAGGTCCTATTTGAAGGGGGAAACCTGGTATTTCTTGGAGAAGATGTGATATGTTTGGGAGAAATGTGGCATTTCTGGAAGAAACTGTCCTATTTTGGTGGAGAAGGCTGGTATTTGTGGGAGAAAAGGTCCTATTTGAAGGGGGAAACGTGGTATTTCTTGGAGAAGATGTGATATATTTGGGAGAAATGTGGCATGTCTGGAAGAAACTGTCCTATTTGAGGGATAAAGAGGTATTTGTGGATGAAAAGGTCCTATTTGAAGGGTTAAACCTGGTATTTCTTGGAGAAGATGTGATATGTTTGGGAGAAATGTGGCATGTCTGGAAGAAACTGTCCTATTTTGGGGATAAAAGTGGTATTTGTGGTTGAAAATGTCCTATTGGAAGGGGGAAACGTGGTATTTCTTGGAGAAGATGTGATATATTTGGGAGAAATGTGGCATTTCTGCAAGAAACTGTCGTATTTTGGGGATAAAAGAGGTATTTGTGGGTGAAAAGGTCCTATTTGAAGGAGGAACCCTGGTATTTCTTGGAGAAGATGTGATATATTTGGGAGAAATGTGGCATTTCTGGAAGAAAATGTCCTATTTTGGGGATAAAAGAGGTATTTGTGGGTGAAAAGGTCCTATTTGAAGGGGGAAACGTGGTATTTCTTGGAGACTATGTGATATATTTGGGAGAAATTTGGCATTTCTGGAAGAAACTGTCCTCTTTTGGGGATAAAAGAGGTATTTGTGGGTGAAAAGGTCCTATTTGAAGGGGGAACCCTGGTATTTCTTGGAGAAGATGTGATATATTTGGGAGAAATGTGGCCTTTCTGGAAGAAACTGTCCTCTTTTGGGGATAAAAGAGGTATTTGTGTTTGAAAAGGTCCTATTTGAAGGGGAAACCTGGTATTTCTTGGAGAAGATGTGATATATTTGGGAGAAATGTGGCATTTCTGGAAGAAACTGTCCTCTTTTGGGGATAAAAGAGGTATTTGTGGGTGAAAAGGTCCTCTTTCAAGGGGGAAACCTGGTATTTCTTGGAGAAGATGTGATATATTTGGGAGAAATGTGGCATTTCTGGAAGAAACTGTCCTCTTTTGGGGATGAAACAGGTATTTGTGGGTGATAAGGTCCTATTTGAAGGAGGAACCCTGGTATTTCTTGGAGAAGATGTGATCTATTTGGGAGAAATGTGGCATTTCTGGAAGAAACTGTCCTATTTGGGGGAGAAGCCTGCTATTAGTGGGTGAAAAGGTCCTATTTCAAGGGGGAAAGCTGGTATTTCTTGGTGAAGAGGTGATATATTTGGGAGAAATGTGGCATGTCTGGAAGAAAATGTCCAATTTGGGGGGAGAAGGCAGGAAGTTTTCGGTGAGAAGGTCCTATTTCAGGAGGAATCCTGGCATTTCTTGGAGAAGATGTGATATATTTGGGAGAAATCTGGCCTTTCTGGAAGAAAATGTCCAATTTGGGGGGAGAAGGCCGGTAGTTTTGGGTGAGAAGGTCCTCTTTCAGGAGGAATCCTGGCTTTTCTTGGAGAAGATGTGATAAATTTGGGAGAAATGTGGCATGTCAGGAAGAAACTGTCCTCTTTTGGGGATAAAAGAGGTATTAGTGGTTGAAAAGGTCCTATTTGAAGGGGGAAAGCTGGTATTTCTTGGAGAAGATGATATATATCTGGGGGAAATGTGGCCTTTCTGGAAGAAACTGTCCACTTTTGGGGATAAAAGAGGTATTTCATGGAGAAAAGGTCCTAATTCAAGGGGGAAACCTGGTATTTCTTGGAGGAGTTGTGATATATTTGGGAGAAATGTGGCATTTCTGGAAGAAACTGTCCTCTTTTGGGGATAAAAGAGGTATTTGTGGGAGAAAAGGTCCTATTTGAAGGGGGAACCCTGGTATTTCTTGGAGAAGATGTGATATATTTGGTAGAAATGTGGCATTTCTTGAAGAAACTGTCCTATTTGGGGGAGAAGCCTGCTATTAGTGGGTGAAAAGGTCCTATTTCAAGGGGGAAAGCTGGTATTTCTTGGAGAAGATGTGATATATTTGTTAGAAATGTGGCATTTCTGGAAGAAACTGTCCTCTTTTGGGGATAAAAGAGGTATTTGTGGGTGAAAAGGTCCTATTTGAAGGGGGAAACCTGGTATTTCTTGGAGAAGATGTGATATGTTTGGGAGAAATGTGGCATTTCTGGAAGAAACTGTCCTATTTGGGGGGAGAAGCGTGGTATTTGTGGGAGAAAAGGTCCTATTTGAAGGGGGAAACCTGGTATTTCTTGGAGAAGATGTGATATATTTGGGAGAAATGTGGCATGTCTGGAAGAAACTGTCCTATTTGAGGGATAAAGAGGTATTTGTGGATGAAAAGGTCCTATTTCCAGGGGAAAACCTGGTATTTCTTGGAGAAGATGTGATATGTTTCGGAGAAATGTGACATTTCTGGAAGAAACTGTCCTCTTTTGGGGATAAAAGAGGTTTTTTTGTGGAAAAGGTTCTATTTGAAGGGGGAAAGCTGGTATTTCATGAAGAAGATGTGGTATATTTGGGAGAAATGTGGCATGTCTGGAAGAAACTGTCCTCTTTTGGGGATAAAAGAGGTATTTGTGGGTGAAAAGGTCCTATTTGAAGGGGGAAACCTGGTATTTCTTGGAGAAGATGTGATATATTTGGGAGAAATGTGGCCATTCTGGCAGAAACTGTCCTATTTTGGGGATAAAAGGATTTTTTGTGGGTGAAAAGGTCCTATTTGAAGGGGGAAACCTGGCATTTCTTGGAGAAGATGTGATCTATTTGGGAGAAATGTGGCCTTTCTGGAAGAAACTGTCCTCTTTTGGGGATAAAAGAGGTATTTGTGGGTGAAAAGGTCCTATTTGAAGGTGGAAACCTGGTATTTCTTGGAGAAGATGTGATATATTTGGGAGAAATGTGGCATGTCTGGATGAAGCTGTCCAATTTAGGGGATAAAAGAGGTATTTGTGGGTGAAAAGGTCCTATTTGAAGGGGGAAAGCTGGTATTTCTTGGAGAAGATGTGATATATTTTGGAGAAATGTGGCATGTCTGGAAGAAACTGTCCTCTTTTGGGGATAAATGATGTATTTGTGGGTGAATAGGTCCTATTTGAAGAGGGAAACCTGGTATTTCTTGGAGAAGATGTGATCTATTTGGGAGAAATGCGGCATTTCTGGAAGAAACTCTCCTCTTATTGGGATAGAACAGGTATTTGTGGGTGAAAAGGTCCTATTTCCAGGGGAAAACCTGGTATTTCTTGGAGAAGATGTGATATATTTGGGAGAAATGTGGCATTTCTGGAAGAAAATGTCCTATTTGAGGTATAATACAGGTATTTGTAGGAGAAAAGGTCCTATTTGAAGGGGGAAACCTGGTATTTCTTGGAGAAGATGTGGTATATTTGGGAGAAATGTGGCATTTCTGGAAGAAACTGTCCTCTTTTGGGGATGAAACAGGTATTTTTGGGTAAAAAGATCCTATTTGAAGGGGGAAACGTGGAATTTCTTGGAGAAGATGTGATATATTTGGGAGAAATGTGGCATGTCTGGAAGAAACTGTCCTCTTTTGGGGATAAAAGAGGTATTTGTGGGTGAAAAGGTCCTATTTGAAGGCGGAAACCTGGTATTTCTTGGAGAAGATGTGATATGTTTGGGAGAAATGTGGCATGTCTGGAAGAAACTGTCCTATTTTGGGGATAGAACAGGTAATTGTGGGTGAAAAGGTCCTATTTGAAGGGGGAAAACTGGTATTTCTTGGAGAAGATGTGATATATTTGGGATAAATGTGGCATGTCTGGAAGAAACTGTCCTCTTTTGGGGATAAAAGAGGTATTAGTGGTTGAAAAGGTCCTATTGGAAGGGGGAAACGTGGTATTTCTTGGAGAAGATGTGATATATTTGGGAGAAATGTGGCATTTCTGGAAGAAAATGTCCTCTTTTGGGGACAAAAGAGGTATTTCATGGAGAAAAGGTCCTAATTCAAGGGGGAACCCTGGTATTTCTTGGAGGAGTTGTGATATATTTGGGAGAAATGTGGCATTTCTGGAAGAAAATGTCCAATTTGAGGGATAAAAGAGGTATTTGTGGGAGAAAAGGTCCTATTTGAAGGGAGAACCCTGGTATTTCTTGGAGAAGATGTGATATATTTGGGAGAAATGTGGCATTTCTGGAAGAAACTGTCCTATTTGAGGGATAAAAGAGGTATTTGTGGGTGAGAAGGTCCTATTTGATGGGGGAAAGCTGGTATTTCTTGGAAAAGATGTGATATATTTGGGAGAAATGTGGCATTTCTGGAAGAAACTGTCCTGTTTTGGGGATAAAACAGGTATTTGTGGGAGAAAGGGTCCTATTTAAAGGGGGAAAGCTGGTATTTCTTGGAGAAGATGTGATATATTTGGGAGAAATGTGGCATTTCTGCAAGAAACTGTCCTATTTTGGGGATAAAAGAGGTATTTGTGGGTGAAAAGGTCCTATTTGAAGGGGGAACCCTGGTATTTCTTGGAGAAGATGTGATATATTTGGGAGAAATGTGGCATTTCTGGAAGAAACTGTCCTCTTTTGGGGATAAAAGAGGTATTTGTGGGTGAAAAGGTCCTATTTGAAGGGGGAAACGTGGTATTTCTTGGAGACTATGTGATATATTTGGGAGAAATGTGGCCTTTCTGGAAGAAACTGTCCTCTTTTGGGGATAAAAGAGGTATTTGAGGGTGAAAAGGTCCTATTTGAAGGCGGAAACCTGGTATTTCTTGGAGAAGATGTGATCTATTTGGGAGAAATGTGGCCTTTCTGGAAGAAACTGTCCTCTTTTGGGGATAAAAGAGGTATTTGTGGGTGAAAAGGTCCTATTTGAAGGGGAAACCTGGTATTTCTTGGAGAAGATGTGATCTATTTGGGAGAAATGTGGCCTTTCTGGAAGAAACTGTCCACTTTTGGGGATAAAAGAGGTATTTGTGGGTGAAAAGGTCCTATTAGAAGGGGGAAAGCTGGTATTTCTTGGAGAAGATGTGATCTATTTGAGAGAAATGTGGCATTTCTGGAAGAAACTGTCCTCTTTTGGGGATGAAACAGGTATTTGTGGGTGATAAGGTCCTATTTGAAGGGGGAACCCTGGTATTTCTTGGAGAAGATGTAATATGTTTGGGAGAAATGTGGCATGTCAGGAAGAAACTGTCCTATTTTGGGGATCAAACAGGTATTTGTGGGTGAAAAGGTCCTATTTCAAGGGGGAAAGCTGGTATTTCTTGGTGAAGAGGTGATATATTTGGGAGAAATGTGGCATGTCTGGAAGAAAATGTCCAATTTGGGGGGAGAAGGCAGGTAGTTTTCGGTGAGAAGGTCCTATTTCAGGAGGAATCCTGGCATTTCTTGGAGAAGATGTGATATATTTGGGAGAAATCTGGCCTTTCTGGAAGAAAATGCCTAATTTGGGGGGAGAAGGCTGGTAGTTTTGGGTGAGAAGGTCCTATTTCAGGAGGAATCCTGGCTTTTCTTGGAGAAGATGTGATATATTTGGGAGAAATGTGGCATGTCAGGAAGAAACTGTCCTCTTTTGGGGATAAAAGAGGTATTAGTGGTTGAAAAGGTCCTATTTGAAGGGGGAAAGCTGGTATTTCTTGGAGAAGATGATATATATCTGGGGGAAATGTGGCCTTTCTGGAAGAAACTGTCCACTTTTGGGGATAAAAGAGGTATTTCATGGAGAAAAGGTCCTAATTCAAGGGGGAAACCTGGTATTTCTTGGAGGAGTTGTGATATATTTGGGAGAAATGTGGCCTTTCTGGAAGAAACTCTCCTCTTTTGGGGATAAAAGAGGTATTTGTGGGTGAAAAGGTCCTATTTGAAGGGGGAACCCTGGTATTTCTTGGAGAAGATGTGATATATTTGGTAGAAATGTGGCATTTCTTGAAGAAACTGTCCTATTTGGGGGAGAAGCCTGCTATTAGTGGGTGAAAAGGTCCTATTTGAAGGGGGAAAGCTGGTATTTCTTGGAGAAGATGTGATATATTTGTTAGAAATCTGGCATTTCTGGAAGGAACTGTCCTCTTTTGGGGATAAAAGAGGTATTTGTGGGTGAAAAGGTCCTATTTGAAGGGGGAAAGCTGGTATTTCTTGGAGAAGATGTGATATATTTGGGAGAAATGTGGCATTTCTGGAAGAAACTGTCCTATTTTGGGGATAAAAGAGGTATTTGTGGGTGAAAAGGTCCTATTTGAAGGGGAAAACCTGGTATTTCTTGGAGAAGATGTGATATATTTGGGAGAAATGTGGCATTTCTGGAAGAAACTGTCCTATTTTGGGGATAAAAGAATTTTTTGTGGGTGAAAAGGTCCTATTTGAAGGGGGAAACCTGGTATTTCTTGGAGAAGATGTGATATGTTTGGGAGAAATGTGGCCTTTCTGGCAGAAACTGTCCTATTTTGGGGATAAAAGTGGTATTTGTGGGTGATAAGGTCCTATTTGAAGGGGGAAACCTGGTATTTCTTGGAGAAGATGTGATATATTTGGGAGAAATGTGGCATGTCTGGAAGAATCTGACGTATTTTGGGGATAAAAGAGGTATTTGTGGGTGAAAAGGTCCTATTTGAAGGGGGAAACGTGGTATTTCTTGGAGAAGATGTGATCTATTTGGGAGAAATGTGGCCTTTCTGGAAGAAACTGTCCTATTTTGGGGATAAAAGAGGTATTTGTGGGTGAAAAGGTCCTATTTGAAGGTGGAAACGTGGTATTTCTTGGAGAAGATGTGATATATTTGGGAGAAATGTGGCATGTCTGGAAGAAACTGTCCAATTTAGGGGATAAAAGAGGTATTTGTGGGTGAAAAGGTCCTATTTGAAGGGGGAAAGCTGGTATTTCGTGGAGAAGATGTGATATATTTTGGAGAAATGTGGCATGTCTGGAAGAAACTGTACTCTTTTGGGGATAAAAGATGTATTTGTGGGTGAAAAGGTCCTATTTGAAGAGGGAAACCTGGTATTTCTTGGAGAAGATGTGATCTATTTGGGAGAAATGTGGCATTTCTGGAAGAAACTGTCCTCTTTTGGGGATAGAACAGGTATTTGTGGGTGAAAAGGTCCTATTTCCAGGGGAAAACCTGGTATTTCTTGGAGAAGATGTGATATATTTGGGAGAAATGTGGCATTTCTGGAAGAAAATGTCCTATTTGAGGGATAATACAGGTATTTGTGGGAGAAAAGGTCCTATTTGAAGGGGGATACCTGGTATTTCTTGGAGAAGATGTGGTATATTTGGGAGAAATGTGGCATTTCTGGAAGAAACTGTCCTATTTTGGGGATGAAACAGGTATTTTTGGGTAAAAAGGTCCTATTTGAAGGGGGAAACCTGGTATTTCTTGGAGAAGATGTGATATATTTGGGAGTAATCTGGCATGTCAGGAAGAAACTGTCCTCTTTTGGGGATAAAAGAGGTATTTGTGGTTGAAAAGGTCCTATTTGAAGGCGGAAACCTGGTATTTCTTGGAGAAGATGTGATATGTTTGGGAGAAATGTGGCATGTCTGGAAGAAACTGTCCTATTTTGGGGATAGAACAGGTATTTGTGGGTGAGAAGGTCCTATTTGAAGGGGGAAAGCTGGTATTTCTTGGAGAAGATGTGATCTATTTGGGATAAATGTGGCATTTCTGGAAGAAACTGTCCTCTTTTGCGGATAAAAGAGGTATTAGTGGTTGAAAAGGTCCTATTGGAAGGGGGAAACGTGGTATTTCTTGGAGAAGATGTGATCTATTTGGGAGAAATGTGGCATTTCTGGAAGAAAATGTCCTCTTTTGGGGACAAAAGAGGTATTTCATGGAGAAAAGGTCCTAATTCAAGGGGGAACCCTGGTATTTCTTGGAGGAGTTGTGATATATTTGGGAGAAATGTGGCATTTCTGGAAGAAAATGTCCAATTTGAGGGATAAAAGAGGTATTTGTGGGAGAAAAGGTCCTATTTGAAGGGAGAATCCTGGTATTTCTTGGAGAAGATGTGATATATTTGGGAGAAATGTGGCATGTCTGGAAAAAACTGTCCTCTTTTGGGGATAAAAGAGGTATTTGTGGGTGAAAATGTCCTATTTGAAGGGGGAAAGCTGGTATTTCTTGGAGAAGATGTGATCTATTTGGGAGAAATGTGGCATTTCTGGAAGAAACTGTCCTATTTGAGGGATAAAAGAGGTATTTGTGGGTGAGAAGGTCCTATTTGATGGGGGAAAGCTGGTATTTCTTGGAAAAGATGTGATATATTTGGGAGAAATGTGGCATTTCTGGAAGAAAGTGTCCTGTTTTGGGGATAAAACAGGTATTTGTGGGAGAAAGGGTCCTATTTAAAGGGGGAAAGCTGGTATTTCTTGAAGGAGATGTGATATATTTGGGAGAAATGTGGCATGTCTGGAAGAAACTGTCCTATTTTGGGGATAAAAGAGGTATTTGTGGGTGAAAAGGTCCTATTTGAAGGGGGAAACGTGGTATTTCTTGGAGAAGATGTGATATATTTGGGAGAAATGTGGCATTTCTGGAAGAAACTGTCCTATTTTGGGGGAGAAGGCTGGTATTTGTGGGAGAAAAGGTCCTATTTGAAGGGGGAAAGCAGGTATTTCTTGGAGAAGATGTGATATATTTGGGAGAAATGTGGCATGTCTGGAAGAAACTGTCCTATTTGAGGGATAAAGAGGTATTTGTGGATGAAAAGGTCCTATTTGAAGGGGGAAACCTGGTATTTCTTGGAGAAGATGTGATATGTTTGGGAGAAATGTGGCATGTCTGGAAGAAACTGTCCTATTTGGGGGATAAAAGTGGTATTTGTGGTTGAAAAGGTCCTATTGGAAGGGGGAAACGTGGTATTTCTTGGAGAAGATGTGATATATTTGGGAGAAATGTGGCATTTCTGCAAGAAACTGTCCTATTTTGGGGATAAAAGAGGTATTTGTGGGTGAAAAGGTCCTATTTGAAGGGGGAACCCTGGTATTTCTTGGAGAAGATGTGATATATTTGGGAGAAATGTGGCATTTCTGGAAGAAACTGTCCTCTTTTGGGGATAAAAGAGGTATTTGTGGGTGAAAAGGTCCTATTTGAAGGGGGAAACGTGGTATTTCTTGGAGACTATGTGATATATTTGGGAGAAATGTGGCCTTTCTGGAAGAAACTGTCCTCTTTTGGGGATAAAAGAGGTATTTGAGGGTGAAAAGGTCCTATTTGAAGGGGGAAACCTGGTATTTCTTGGAGAAGATGTGATATATTTGGGAGAAATGTGGCCTTTCTGGAAGAAACTGTCCTCTTTTGGGGATAAAAGAGGTATTTGTGTTTGAAAAGGTCCTATTTGAAGGGGAAACCTGGTATTTCTTGGAGAAGATGTGATATATTTGGGAGAAATGTGGCATTTCTGGAAGAAACTGTCCACTTTTGGGGATAAAAGAGGTATTTGTGGGTGAAAAGGTCCTATTAGAAGGGGGAAAGCTGGTATTTCTTGGAGAAGATGTGATCTATTTGAGAGAAATGCGGCATTTCTGGAAGAAACTGTCCTCTTTTGGTGATAAAACAGGTATTTGTGGGTGATAAGGTCCTATTTGAAGGGGGAACACTGGTATTTCTTGGAGAAGATGTGATATATTTGGGAGAAATGTGGCATGTCAGGAAGAAACTGTCCTATTTTGGGGATCAAACAGGTATTTGTGGGTGAAAAGGTCCTATTTCAAGGGGGAAAGCTGGTATTTCTTGGTGAAGAGGTGATATATTTGGGAGAAATGTGGCATGTCTGGAAGAAAATGTCCAATTTGGGGGGAGAAGGCAGGTAGTTTTCGGTGAGAAGGTCCTATTTCAGGAGGAATCCTGGCATTTCTTGGAGAAGATGTGATATATTTGGGAGAAATCTGGCCTTTCTGGAAGAAAATGTCCAATTTGGGGGGCGAAGGCTGGTAGTTTTGGGTGAGAAGGTCCTCTTTCAGGAGGAATCCTGGCTTTTCTTGGAGAAGATGTGATATATTTGGGAGAAATGTGGCATTTCTGGAAGAAACTGTCCTCTTTTGGGGATAAAAGAGGTATTAGTGGTTGAAAAGGTCCTATTTGAAGGGGGAAACCTGGTATTTCTTGGAGAAGATGTGATATATTTTGGAGAAATGTGGCCTTTCTGGAAGAAACTGTCCACTTTTGGGGATAAAAGAGGTATTTCATGAGAAAAGGTCCTAATTCAAGGGGGAAACCTGGTATTTCTTGGAGGAGTTGTGATATATTTGGGAGAAATGTGGCCTTTCTGGAAGAAACTCTCCTCTTTTGGGGATAAAAGAGGTATTTGTGGGAGAAAAGGTCCTATTTGAAGGGGGAAACCTGGTATTTCTTGGAGAAGATGTGATATATTTGGTAGAAATGTGGCATTTCTTGAAGAAACTGTCCTATTTGGGGGAGAAGCCTGCTATTAGTGGGTGAAAAGGTCCTATTTGAAGGGGGAAAGCTGGTATTTCTTGGAGAAGATGTGATATATTTGGGAGAAATGTGGCATTTCTGGAAGAAACTGTCCTCTTTTGGGGATAAAAGAGGTATTTGTGGGTGAAAAGGTCCTATTTGAAGGGGGAAACGTGGTATTTCTTGGAGAAGATGTGATATGTTTGGGAGAAATGTGGCATTTCTGGAAGAAACTGTCCTATTTGGGGGAGAAGGCTGGTATTTGTGGGAGAAAAGGTCCTATTTGAAGGGGGAAAGCAGGTATTTCTTGGAGAAGATGTGATCTATTTGGGAGAAATGTGGCATGTCTGGAAGAAACTGTCCTATTTGAGGGATAAAGAGGTATTTGTGGATGAAAAGGTCCTATTTCCAGGGAAAACCTGGTATTTCTTGGAGAAGATGTGATATATTTGGGAGAAATCAGGCATTTCTGGAAGAAACTGTCCTATTTTGGGGATAAAAGAATTTTTTGTGGGTGAAAAGGTCCTATTTGAAGGGGGAAACCTGGTATTTCTTGGAGAAGATGTGATATGTTTGGGAGAAATGTGGCATGTCTGGAAGAAACTGTCCTATTTTGGGGATAAAGGTGGTATTTGTGGGTGATAAGGTCCTATTTGAAGGGGGAAAGCTGGTATTTCTTGGAGAAGATGTGATATATTTGGGAGAAATGTGGCATGTCTGGAAGAATCTGACGTATTTTGGGGATAAAAGAGGTATTTGTGGGTGAAAAGGTCCTATTTGAATTGGGAAACGTGGTATTTCTTGGAGAAGATGTGATATATTTGGGAGAAATGTGGCATTTCTGGAAGAAACTGTCCTCTTTTGGGGATAAAAGAGGTATTTGTGGGTGAAAACGTCCTATTTGAAGGGGGAAAGCTGGTATTTCTTGGAGAAGAATTGATATATTTGGGAGAAATGTGGCATTTCATGAAGAAACTGTCCTCTTTTGGGGATAAAAGATGTATTTGAGGGTGAAAAGGTCCTATTTGAGGGGAAAAGCTGGTATTTCTTGGAGAAGATGTGGTATATTTGGAGAAATGTGGCATGTCTGGAAGAATCTGACGTATTTTGGGGATAAAAGAGGTATTTGTGGGTGAAAAAGTCTTATTACAAGGGGGAAACGTGGTATTTCTTGGAGAAGATGTGATCTATTTGGGAGAAATGTGGCATTTCTGGAAGAAACTGTCCTCTTTTGGGGATAAAAGAGGTTTTTTTGTGGAAAAGGTTCTATTTGAAGGGGGAAAGCTGGTATTTCATGAAGAAGATGTGGTATATTGGGAGAAATGTGGCATGTCTGGAAGAAACTGTCCTATTTTGGGGATAAAAGAATTTTTTGTGGGTGAAAAGGTCCTATTTGATGGGGGAAACCTGGCATTTCTTGGAGAAGATGTGATATATTTGGGAGAAATGTGGCATTTCTGGAAGAAACTGTCCTATTTGGGGGATAAAAGAGGTATTTGTGGGTGAAAAGGTCCTATTTGAAGGTGGAAACGTGGTATTTCTTGGAGAAGATGTGATATATTTGGGAGAAATGTGGCATGTCTGGAAGAAACTGTCCTCTTTTGGGGATAAAAGAGGTATTTGTGGGTGAAAAGGTCCTATTTGAAGGGGGAAAGCTGGTATTTCTTGGAGAAGATGTGATCTATTTGGGAGAAATGTGGCATGTCTGGAAGAAACTGTCCTCTTTTGGGGATAAAAGATGTATTTGTGGGTGAAAAGGTCCTATTTGAAGAGGGAAAGCTGGTATTTCTTGGAGAAGATGTGATCTATTTGGGAGAAATGTGGCATTTCTGGAGGAAACTCTCCTCTTATGGGGATAGAACAGTATTTGTGGGTGAAAAGGTCCTATTTCCAGGGAAAACCTGGTATTTCTTGGAGAAGATGTGATATATTTGGAGAAATGTGGCATTTCTGGAAGAAAATGTCCTATTTGAGGAATAATACAGGTATTTGTGGAGAAAAGGTCCTATTGAAGGGGGAAACCTGGTATTTCTTGGAGAAGATGTGGTATATTTGGGAGAAATGTGGCATTTCTGGAAGAAACTGTCCTCTTTTGGGGATGAAACAGGTATTTTTGGGTAAAAAGGTCCTATTTGAAGGGGAAACCTGGTATTTCTTGGAGAAGATGTGATATATTTGGGAGAAATGTGGCATGTCTGGAAGAAACTGTCCTCTTTTGGGGATAAAAGAGGTATTTGTGGGTGAAAAGGTCCTATTTGAAGGCGGAAACCTGGTATTTCTTGGAGAAGATGTGATAAGTTTGGGAGAAATGTGGCATTTCTGGAAGAAACTGTCCTATTTTGGGGATAGAACAGGTATTTGTGGGTGAAAAGGTCCTATTTGAAGGGGGAAAGCTGGTATTTCTTGGAGAAGATGTGATCTATTTGGGATAAATGTGGCATTTCTGGAAGAAACTGTCCTCTTTGGGGATTAAAGAGGTGTTAGTGGTTGAAAAGGTCCTCTTTCAAGGGGGGAAACGTGGTATTTCTTGGAGAAGATGTGATCTATTTGGGAGAAATGTGGCATTTCCTGAAGAAAATGTCCTCTTTTGGGGACAAAAGAGGTATTTCATGGAGAAAAGGTCCTAATTCAAGGGGGAACCCTGGTATTTCTTGGAGGAGTTGTGATATGTTTGGGAGAAATGTGGCATTTCTGGAAGAAAATGTCCAATTTGAGGGATAAAAGAGTCATTTGTGGGAGAAAAGGTCCTATTTGAAGGGAGAACCCTGGTATTTCTTGGAGAAGATGTGATATATTTGGGAGAAATGTGGCATGTCTGGAAAAAACTGTCCTCTTATGGGGATAAAAGAGGTATTTGTGGGTGAAAAGGTCCTATTTGAAGGGGGAAAGCTGGTAATTCTATGAGAAGATGTGATATATTTGGGAGAAATGTGGGATTTCTGGAAGAAAGTGTCCTGTTTTGGGGATAAAACAGGTATTTGTGGGTGAAAAGGTCCTATTTGAATGGGGAAAGCTGGTATTTCTTGGAGAAGATGTGATATATTTGGGAGAAATGTGGCATGTCTGGAAGAAACTGTCGTATTTGGGGATAAAAGAGGTATTTGTGGGTGAAAAGGTCCTATTTGAAGGGGGAAACCTGGTATTTCTTGGAGAAGATGTGATATATTTGGGAGAAATGTGGCATTTCTGGAAGAAACTGTCCTATTTGGGGGGAGAAGCCTGCTATTAGTGGGTGAAAAGGTCCTATTTGAAGGGGAAAGCTGGTATTTCTTGGAGAAGTTGTGATATATTTGGGATAAATGTGGCTTTTCTGGAAGAAACTGTCCTATTTTGGGGATCAAAGAGGTATATGTGAGTGAAAATGTCCTATTTGAAGGGGGAAACGAGGTATTTCTTGGAGAAGATGTGATATATTTGGGAGAAATGTGGCCTTTCTGGAAGAAACTGTCCTCTTTTGGGGATAAAAGAGGTATTTGTGGGTGAAAAGGTCCTATTTGAAGGGGGAAACGTGGTATTTCTTGGAGAAGATGTGATATGTTTGGGAGAAATGTGGCATTTCTGGAAGAAACGGTCCTGTTTGGGGGGAGAAGGCTGGTATTTGTGGGAGAAATGGTCCTCTTTCAGGAGGAATCCTGGTATTTCTTGGAGAAGATGTGATATATTTGGGAGAAATGTGGCATGTCTGGAAGAAACTGACCTATTTGAGGGATAAAAGAGGTATTTGTGGGTGAAAAGGTCCAAATTCAAGGGGGAAACCTGTATTTCTTGGAGAAGATGTGATATGTTTGGGAGAAATGTGGCCTTTCTGGAAGAAACTGTCCTCTTTTGGGGATAAAAGTGGTATTTGTGGGTGATAAGGTCCTATTCGAGGGGAAAACCTGGTATTTCTTGGAGAAGATGTGATCTATTTGGGAGAAATGTGGCATTTCTGGAAGAAACTGACGTATTGTGGGGATAAAAGAGGTATTTGTGGGTGAAAAGGTCCTATTTGAAGGGGAACCCTGGTATTTCTTGGAGAAGATGTGATATATTTGAGAGAAATGTGCAAGTCTGGAAGAAACTGTCCTCTTTTGGGGATAAAAGAGGTATTTGTGGGTGAAAAGGTCTTATTACAAGGGCGAAACGTGGTATTTCTTGGAGAAGATGTGATATATTTGGGAGAAGTGTGGCATTTCTGGAAGAAAATGTCCTATTTGAGGGATAATACAGGTATTTGTGGGTGAAAAGGTCCTATTTGAAGGGGGCAACCTGGTATTTCTTGGAGGAGATGTGATATGTTTGGGAGAAATGTGGCATTTCCGGAAGAAACTGTCCTCTTTTGGGGATGAAACAGGTATTTGTGGGTGAAAAGGTCCTATTTGAAGGGGGAAAACTGGTATTTCATGGAGAAGATGTGGTATATTTGGGAGAAATACGGCATGTATGGCAGAAAATGTGCTATTTTGGGGATAAAAGAGGTATTTGTGGGTGAGAAGGTCCTATTTGATGGGGAAAGCTGGTATTTCTTGGAGAAGAAGTGATATATTTGGGAGAAATGTGGCCTTACTGGAAGAAACTGTTCTATTTTGGGGATTAAAAGAGGTAAAACTACCAGCTTTCCCCCTTCAAATAGGACCTTTTCACCCACAAATACCTCTTTTATCCCCAAAAGAGGACAGTTTCTTCCAGAAATGCCACATTTCTCCCAAACATATCACATCTCCTCCAAGAAATACCAGGATTTCTCCTGTAATAGTACCTTTTCTTCCACAAAAACCAGCCTTTTCCCCCCAAAAGAGAACAGTTTCTTCCAGAAATGTCACATTTCTCCCAAACATATCACATCTTCTCCAAGAAATACCAGGATTCCCCCTTCAAATAGGACCTTTTCACCCACTAATACCTCTTTTATCCCCAAAAGAGGACAGTTTCTTCCAGAAATGCCACATTTCTCCCAAATATATCACATCTTCTCCAAGAAATACCTGCTTTCCCCCTTCAAATAGGACATTTTCCCCCACAAATAACAGCCTTCTCGCCCCAAATAGGACATTTTCTTCCAGACATGCCACATTTCTCCCAAATATATCACATCTTCTCCAAGAAATACCAGGTTTCCCCCTTCAAATAGGACCTTCTCACCCACAAATACCTGTTTTATCCCCAAAAGAGGACAGTTTCTTCCAGAAATGCCACATTTCTCCCAAACATATCACATCTTCTCCAAGAAATACCAGCTTTCCCCCTTCAAATAGGAACTTTTCACCCACAAATACCTCTTATATCCACAAAAGAGGACAGTTTCTTCCAGAAAGGCCACAGAAATACCAGCTTTCCCCCTTGAAATAGGAACTTTTCTCCCACAAATACCTCTTTTATCCCCAAAATAGGACAGTTTCTGCCAGAAAGGCCAGATTTCTCCCAAATAGATCACATCTTCTCCAAGAAATACCAGCTTTCCCCCTTCAAATAGGACCTTTTCACCCACATATACCTCATTTATCCCCAAAAGAGGACAGTTTCTTCCAGAAATGCCACATTTCTCCCAAATAGATCACATCTTCTCCAAGAAATACCAGCTTTCCCCCTTCAAATAGGACCTTTTCACCCACAAATACCTCTTTGATCCCCAAAATACGACAGTTTCTTCCAGAAATGCCGCATTTCTCCCACATATATCACATCTCCTGCTAGAACATCCAGCTTTACCCCTAGACATAGGACCTTTTCACCCACAAATACCTGTTTTATCCCCAAAATAGGACAGTTTCTTCCAGAAATGCCACATTTCTCCCAAATACATCACATCTTCTCCAAGAAATACCAGCTTTCCCCCTTCAAATAGGACCTTTTCAGCCACAAATACCTGTTATATCCCCGAAATAGAACAGTTTCTTCCGGACATGCCACATTTCTCCCAAACATATCACATCTTCTCCAAGAAATACCAGGTTTCCCCCTTCAAATAGGACCTTTTCACCCACAAATACCTGTTTTATCCCCAAAAGAGGACAGTTTCTTCCAGAAAGGCCACATTTCTCCCAAATATATCACATCTTCTCCAAGAAATACCAGCTTTCCCCCTTCAAATAGGACCTTTTCACCCACTAATACCACTTTTATCCCCAAAAGAGGACAGTTCCTTCCAGAAATGCCACATTTCTCCCAAACATATCACATCTTCTCCAAGAAATGCAAGGATTCCTCCTGAAATAGGACCTTTTAACCCACAAATACCTGTTATATCCCCAAAAGAGGACTGTTTCTTCCATAAATGCCAGGTTTCATAAATGCCAGGTTTCTCTAAATATATCACAGCTTCTCCAAGAAATACCAGCTTTCCCCCTCGAAATAGGACCTTTTCACCCACAAATACCTCTTTTATCCCCAAAATAGGACAGTTTCTTCCAGAAAGGCCAGATTTCTCCCAAATAGATCACATCTTCTCCAAGAAATACCAGGTTTCCCCCTTGAAAGAGGACCTTTTCACCCACAAATACCTCTTTTATCCCCAAAAGAGGACAGTTTCTTCCAGAAATGCCACATTTCTCCGAAACATATCACATCTTCTCCAAGAAATACCAGGTTTCCCCCTTCAAATAGGACCTTTTCACCCACAAATACCTCTTTTATCTCCAAAATAGGACAGTTTCTGCCAGAAATGCCACATTTCTCCCAAATATATCACATCTTCTCCAAGAAATACCAGCTTTCCCCCTTCAAATAGGACCTTTTCACCCACAAATACCTCTTTTATCCCCACAATAGGACAGTTTCTTCCTGGCATGCCACATTTCTCCCAAATATATCACATCTTCTCCAAGAAATACCAGGTTTCCCAATTCAAATAGGACCTTTTCTCCCACAAATACCTGTTTTATCCCCAAAATAGGACAGTTTCTTCCTGACATGCCACATTTCTCCCAAATAGATCACATCTTCTCCCAGAAATACCAGGTTCCCCCTTCAAATAGGACCTTTTCACCCACAAATACCTCTTTTATCCCCAAAATACGACAGTTTCTTCCAGAAAGGCCACATTTCTCCCAAATATATCACATCTTCTCCAAGAAATACCAGCTTTCCCCCTTCAAATAGGACCTTTTCAACCACAAATACCTCTTTTATCCCCAAAAGAGGACAGTTTCTTCCAGTCATGCCACATTTCTCCCAAACATATCACATCTTCTCCAAGAAATACCAGGTTTCCCCCTTCAAATAGGACCTTTTCACCCACAAATACCTCTTTTATCCCCAAAAGAGGACAGTTTCTTCCAGAAATGCCACATTTCTCCCAAATAGATCACATCTCCTCAAAGAAATAACAGGATTCCTCCTGAAATAGGACCTTTTCTCCCACAACTACCAGCCTTCTCCCCCCAAATAGGACAGTTTCTTCCAGACATGCCACATTTCTCCCAAATAGATCACATCTTCTCCAAGAAATACCAGGTTCCCCCTTCAAATAGGACCTTTTCACCCACAAATACCTCTTTTATCCCCAAAATACGACAGTTTCTTCCAGAAAGGCCACATTTCTCCCAAATATATCACATCTTCTCCAAGAAATACCAGGATTCCCCCTTCAAATAGGACCTTTTCACCCACAAATACCTCTTTTATCCCCAAAAGAGGACAGTTTCTTCCAGAAATGCCACATTTCTCCCAAATATATCACATCTTCTCCAAGAAATACCTGCTTTCCCCCTTCAAATAGGACCTTTTCCCCCACAAATAACAGCCTTCTCGACCCAAATAGGACATTTTCTTCCAGACATGCCACATTTCTCCCAAATATATCACATCTTCTCCAAGAAATACCAGCTTTCCCCCTTCAAATAGGACCTTCTCACCCACAAATACCTCTTTTATCCCCCAAAGAGGACAGTTTCTTCCAGAAATGCCATATTTCTCCCAAACATATCACATCTTCTCCAAGAAATACCAGCTTTCCCCCTTCAAATAGGACCTTATCACCCACAAATACCTGTTTTATACCCTAAAGAGGACAGTTTCTTCCAGAAAGGCCACAGAAATACCAGCTTTCCCCCTTGAAATAGGAACTTTTCTCCCACAAATACCTCTTTTATCCCCAAAATAGGACAGTTTCTGCCAGAATGGCCACATTTCTCCCACATATATCACATCTTCTCCAAGAAATACCAGCTTTCCCCCTTCAAATAGGACCTTTTCAGCCACAAATACCTGTTATATCCCCGAAAGAGGAGAGTTTCTGCCAGAAAGGCCACATTTCTCCCAAACATATCACATCTTCTCCAAGAAATACCACGTTTCCCCCTTCAAATAGGACCTTTTCACCCACAAATACCTCTTTTATCCCCAAAAGAGGACAGTTTCTTCCAGACATGCCACATTTCTCCCAAATATATCACATCTTCTCCAAGAAATACCAGCTTTCCCCCTTCAAATAGGACCTTTTCACCCACAAATACCTCTTTTATCCCCAAAAGAGGACAGTTTCTTCCAGAAATGCCAGGTTTCTCCCAAATAGATCACATCTTCTCCAAGAAATACCAGCTTTCCCCCTTCAAATAGGACCTTTTCACCCACTAATACCACTTTTATCCCCAAAAGAGGACAGTTTCTTCCAGAAATGCCACATTTCTCCCAAATATATCACATCTTCTCCAAGAAATACCAGGTTTTCCCCTTCAAATAGGACCTTTTCACCCACAAATACCTGGTTTCACCCCAAAATAGGACAGTTTCTTCCAGACATGCCACATTTCTCCCAAACATATCACATCTTCTCCAAGAAATGCAAGGATTACTCCTGAAATAGGACATTTTAAGCTACAAATACCTCTTTTATCCCCAAAAGAGGACTGTTTCTTCCATAAACGCCATGTTTCTCTAAATATATGACAGCTTCTCCAAGAAATACCAGGTTTCCCCCTAGAAATAGGACCTTTTCACCCACAAATACCTCTTTTATCCCCAAAATAGGACAGTTTCTTCCAGAAAGGCCACATTTCTCCCAAATAGATCACATCTTCTCCAAGAAATACCAGGTTTCCCCCTTGAAAGAGGACCTTTTCACCCACAAATACCTCTTTTATCCCCAAAAGAGGACAGTTTCTTCCAGAAATGCCACATTTCTCCGAAACATATCACATCTTCTCCAAGAAATACCAGGTTTCCCCCTTCAAATAGGACCTTTTCACCCACAAATACCTCTTTTATCGCCAAAATGGACAGTTTCTTCCAGAAATGCCACATTTCTCCCAAATAGATCACATCTTCTCCAAGAAATACCAGCTTTCCCCCTTCAAATTGGACCTTTGCAACCACTAATACCTCTTTTATCCCCAAAAGAGGACAGTTTCTTCCATAAATGCCAGATTTCTCCCAAATATATCACATCTTCTCCAAGAAATACCAGGTTTCCCCCTGGAAATAGGACCTTTTCTCCCACAAATACCTGTTTTATCCCCAAAATAGGACAGTTTCTTGCAGAAATGCCACATTTCTCCCAAATATATCACATCTTCTCCAAGAAATACCAGGTTTCCCCCTTCAAATAGGACCTTTTCACCCACAAATACCTGTTTGATCCCCAAAATACGACAGTTTCTTCCAGAAAGGCCACATTTCTCCCAAATAGATCACATCTTCTCCAAGAAATACCAGGATTCCCCCTTCAAATAGGACCTTTTCACCCACAAATACCTCTTTTATCCCCCAAATAGGACAGTTTCTTCCAGAAAGGCCACATTTCTCCCAAATATATCACATCTTCTCCAAGAAATACCAGGTTTCCCCCTTCAAATAGGACCTTTTCCCCCACAAATAACAGCCTTCTCGCAACAAATAGGACATTTTCTTCCAGACATGCCACATTTCTCCCAAATATATCACATCTTCTCCAAGAAATACCACGCTTCCCCCTTCAAATAGGACCTTCTCACCCACAAATACCTCTTTTATCCCCAAAAGAGGACAGTTTCTTCCAGAAATGCCACATTTCTCCCAAACATATCACATCTTCTCCAAGAAATACCAGCTTTCCCCCTTCAAATAGGACCTTTTCACGCACAAATACCTGTTTTATACCCAAAAGAGGACAGTTTCTTCCAGAAAGGCCACAGAAATACCAGCTTTCCCCCTTGAAATAGGAACTTTTCTCCCACAAATACCTCTTTTATCCCCAAAATAGGACAGTTTCTGCCAGAAAGGCCCGATTTCTCCCAAATGTATCACATCTTCTCCAAGAAATACCACGTTTCCCCCTTGAAAGAGGACCTTTTCACCCACATATACCTCATTTATCCCCAAAAGAGGACAGTTTCTGACAGAATGGCCACATTTCTCCCAAATATATCACATCTTCTCCAAGAAATACCAGCTTTCCCCCTTCTAATAGGACCTTTTCAACCACAAATACCTCTTTTATCCCCAAAAGAGGACAGTTTCTTCCAGAAAGGCCACATTTCTCCCAAATATATCACATCTCCTGCAAGAACATCCAGCTTTCCCCCTTCAAATAGGACCTTTTCTCCCACAAATACCTCTTTTATCCCCAAAATACGACAGTTTCTTCCAGAAAGGCCACATTTCTCCCAAATATATCACATCTTCTCCAAGAAATACCAGGTTCCCCCTTCAAATAGGACCTTTTCACCCACAAATACCTCTTTTATCCCCAAAAGAGGACAGTTCCTTTCAGAAATGCCACATTTCTCCCAAATATATCACATCTTCTCCAAGAAATACCAGCTTTCCCCCTTCAAATAGGACCTTTTCACCCACAAATACCTGTTATATCCCCGAAAGAGGACAGTTTCTGCCAGAAAGGCCACATTTCTCCCAAACATATCACATCTTCTCCAAGAAATACCAGGTTTCCCCCTTCAAATAGGACCTTTTCACCCACAAATACCTGTTTTATCCCCAAAAGAGGACAGTTTCTTCCTGGCATGCCACATTTCTCCCAAACATATCACATCTTCTCCAAGAAATGCAAGGATTCCTCCTGAAATAGGACCTTTTAACCCACAAATACCTGTTATATCCCCAAAAGAGGACTGTTTCTTCCATAAATGCCAGGTTTCTCTAAATATATCACAGCTTCTCCAAGAAATACCAGCTTTCCCCCTCGAAATAGGACCTTTTCACCCACAAATACCTCTTTTATCCCCAAAATAGGACAGTTTCTTCCAGAAAGGCCAGATTTCTCCCAAATAGATCACATCTTCTCCAAGAAATATCAGGTTTCCCCCTTGAAAGAGGACCTTTTCACCCACAAATACCTCTTTTATCCCCAAAAGAGGACAGTTTCTTCCAGAAATGCCACATTTCTCCGAAACATATCACATCTTCTCCAAGAAATACCAGCTTTCCCCCTTCAAATAGGACCTTTTCACCCACAAATACCTCTTTTATCTCCAAAATAGGACAGTTTCTGCCAGAAATGCCACATTTCTCCCAAATATATCACATCTTCTCCAAGAAATACCAGCTTTCCCCCTTCAAATAGGACCTTTTCACCCACAAATACCTCTTTTATCCCCACAATAGGACAGTTTCTTCCAGAAAGGCCACATTTCTCCCAAATATATCACATCTTCTCCAAGAAATACCAGGTTTCCCAATTCAAATAGGACCTTTTCTCCCACAAATACCTGTTTTATCCCCAAAATAGGACAGTTTCTTCCTGACATGCCACATTTCTCCCAAATAGATCACATCTTCTCCAAGAAATACCAGGTTCCCCCTTCAAATAGGACCTTTTCACCCACAAATACCTGTTTGATCCCCAAAATACGACAGTTTCTTCCAGACATGCCACATTTCTCCCAAATAGATCACATCTTCTCCAAGAAATACCAGGATTCCCCCTTCAAATAGGACCTTTTCACCCACAAATTCCTCTTTTATCCCCAAAATAGGACAGTTTCTGCCAGAATGGCCACATTTCTCCCACATATATCACATCTTCTCCAAGAAATACCAGCTTTCCCCCTTCAAATAGGACCTTTTCAGCCACAAATACCTGTTATATCCCCGAAAGAGGAGAGTTTCTGCCAGAAAGGCCACATTTCTCCCAAACATATCACATCTTCTCCAAGAAATACCAGGTTTCCCCCTACAAATAGGACCTTTTCACCCACAAATACCTCTTTAATCCCCAAAACAGGACAGTTTCTTCCATAAATGCCAGATTTCTCCCAAATATATCACATCTTCTCCAAGAAATACCAGCTTTCCCCCTTCAAATAGGACCTTTTCACCCACAAATACCTGTTTTATCCCCAAAATAGGACAGTTTCTTCCAGAAATGCCAGGTTTCTCCCAAATATATCACATCTTCTCCAAGAAATACCAGCTTTCCCCCTTCAAATAGGACCTTTTCACCCACTAATACCACTTTTATCCCCAAAAGAGGACAGTTTCTTTCAGAAATGCCACATTTCTCCCAAATATATCACATCTTCTCCAAGAAATACCAGGTTTTCCCCTTCAAATAGGACCTTTTCACCCACAAATACCTGGTTTCACCCCAAAATAGGACAGTTTCTTCCAGAAATGCCACATTTCTCCAAAACATATCACATCTTCTCCAAGGAATGCAAGGATTACTCCTGAAATAGGACATTTTAACCTACAAATACCTGTTATATCCCCAAAAGAGGACTGTTTCTTCCATAAACGCCAGGTTTCTCTAAATATATGACAGCTTCTCCAAGAAATACCAGGTTTCCCCCTAGAAATAGGACCTTTTCACCCACAAATACCTCTTTTATCCCCAAAATAGGACAGTTTCTTCCAGAAAGGCCAGATTTCTCCCAAATAGATCACATCTTCTCCAAGAAATACCAGGTTTCCCCCTTGAAAGAGGACCTTTTCACCCACAAATACCTCTTTTATCCCCAAAAGAGGACAGTTTCTTCCAGAAATGCCACATTTCTCCGAAACATATCACATCTTCTCCAAGAAATACCAGCTTTCCCCCTTCAAATAGGACCTTTTCACCCACAAATACCTCTTTTCTCGCCAAAATGGACAGTTTCTTCCAGAAATGCCACATTTCTCCCAAATATATCACATCTTCTCCAAGAAATACCAGCTTTCCCCCTTCAAATTGGACCTTTGCAACCACTAATACCTCTTTTATCCCCAAAATAGGACAGTTTCTTCCAGACATGCCACATTTCTCCCAAATATATCACATCTTCTCCAAGAAATACCAGGTTTCCCCCTTCAAATAGGACCTTTTCTCCCACAAATACCTGTTTTATCCCCAAAATAGGACAGTTTCTTGCAGAAATGCCACATTTCTCCCAAATATATCACATCTTCTCCAAGAAATACCAGGTTTCCCCCTTCAAATAGGACCTTTTCACCCACAAATACCTGTTTGATCCCCAAAATAGGACAGTTTCTTCCAGAAAGGCCACATTTCTCCCAAATAGATCACATCTTCTCCAAGAAATACCAGGATTCCCCCTTCAAATAGGACCTTTTCACCCACAAATACCTCTTTTATCCCCCAAATAGGACAGTTTCTTCCAGAAATGCCACATTTCTCCCAAATATATCACATCTTCTCCAAGAAATACCAGGTTTCCCCCTTCAAATAGGACCTTTTCTCCCACAAATAACAGCCTTCTCGCCCCAAATAGGACATTTTCTTCCAGACATGCCACATTTCTCCCAAATATATCACATCTTCTCCAAGAAATACCACGCTTCCCCCTTCAAATAGGACCTTCTCACCCACAAATACCTCTTTTATCCCCAAAAGAGGACAGTTCCTTTCAGAAATGCCACATTTCTCCCAAACATATCACATCTTCTCCAAGAAATACCAGCTTTCCCCCTTCAAATAGGACCTTTTCACCCACAAATACCTGTTATATCCCCGAAAGAGGACAGTTTCTGCCAGAAAGGCCACATTTCTCCCAAACATATCACATCTTCTCCAAGAAATACCAGGTTTCCCCCTTCAAATAGGACCTTTTCACCCACAAATACCTCTTTTATCCCCAAAAGAGGACAGTTTCTTCCTGGCATGCCACATTTCTCCCAAATATATCACATCTTCTCCAAGAAATACCAGCTTTCCCCCTTCAAATAGGACCTTTTCACCCACTAATACCACTTTTATCCCCAAAAGAGGACTGTTCCTTCCAGAAATGCCACATTTCTCCCAAACATATCACATCTTCTCCAAGAAATGCAAGGATTCCTCCTGAAATAGGACCTTTTAACCCACAAATACCTGTTATATCCCCAAAAGAGGACTGTTTCTTCCATAAATGCCAGGTTTCTCTAAATATATCACAGCTTCTCCAAGAAATACCAGCTTTCCCCCTCGAAATAGGACCTTTTCACCCACAAATACCTCTTTTATCCCCAAAATAGGACAGTTTCTTCCAGAAAGGCCAGATTTCTCCCAAATAGATCACATCTTCTCCAAGAAATACCAGCGTTCCCCCTTGAAAGAGGACCTTTTCACCCACAAATACCTCTTTTATCCCCAAAAGAGGACAGTTTCTTCCAGAAATGCCACATTTCTCCGAAACATATCACATCTTCTCCAAGAAATACCAGCTTTCCCCCTTCAAATAGGACCTTTTCACCCACAAATACCTCTTTTATCTCCAAAATAGGACAGTTTCTGCCAGAAATGCCACATTTCTCCCAAATATATCACATCTTCTCCAAGAAATACCAGCTTACCCCTTCAAATAGGACCTTTTCACCCACAAATACCTCTTTTATCCCCACAATAGGACAGTTTCTTCCAGAAAGGCCACATTTCTCCCAAATATATCACATCTTCTCCAAGAAATACCAGGTTTCCCAATTCAAATAGGACCTTTTCTCCCACAAATACCTGTTTTATCCCCAAAATAGGACAGTTTCTTCCTGACATGCCACATTTCTCCCAAATAGATCACATCTTCTCCAAGAAATACCAGGTTCCCCCTTCAAATAGGAGCTTTTCACCCACAAATACCTGTTTGATCCCCAAAATACGACAGTTTCTTCCAGACATGCCACATTTCTCCCAAATAGATCACATCTTCTCCAAGAAATACCAGGATTCCCCCTTCAAATAGGACCTTTTCACCCACAAATTCCTCTTTTATCCCCAAAAGAGGACAGTTTCTTCCAGAAATGCCACATTTCTCCCAAATAGATCACATCTTCTCCAAGAAATACCTGCTTTCCCCCTTCAAATAGGACCTTTTCCCCCACAAATAACAGCCTTCTCGCCCCAAATAGGACATTTTCTTCCAGACATGCCACATTTCTCCCAAATATATCACATCTTCTCCAAGAAATACCAGCTTTCCCCCTTCAAATAGGACCTTCTCACCCACAAATACCTCTTTGATCCCCAAAAGAGGACAGTTTCTTCCAGAAATGCCACATTTCTCCCAAACATATCACATCTTCTCCAAGAAATACCAGCTTTCCCCCTTCAAATAGGACCTTATCACCCACAAATACCTGTTTTATACCCAAAAGAGGACAGTTTCTTCCAGAAAGGCCACAGAAATACCAGCTTTCCCCCTTGAAATAGGAACTTTTCTCCCACAAATACCTCTTTTATCCCCAAAAGAGGACAGTTTCTGCCAGAATGGCCACATTTCTCCCACATATATCACATCTTCTCCAAGAAATACCAGCTTTCCCCCTTCAAATAGGACCTTTTCAGCCACAAATACCACTTTTATCCCCAAAAGAGGACAGTTTCTGCCAGAAAGGCCACATTTCTCCCAAACATATCACATCTTCTCCAAGAAATACCAGGTTTCCCCCTTCAAATAGGACCTTTTCACCCACAAATACCTCTTTAATCCCCAAAAGAGGACAGTTTCTTCCATAAATGCCAGATTTCTCCCAAATATATCACATCTTCTCCAAGAAATACCAGCTTTCCCCCTTCAAATAGGACCTTTTCACCCACAAATACCTGTTTTATCCCCAAAATAGGACAGTTTCTTCCAGAAATGCCAGGTTTCTCCCAAATATATCACATCTTCTCCAAGAAATACCAGCTTTCCCCCTTCAAATAGGACCTTTTCACCCACTAATACCACTTTTATCCCCAAAAGAGGACAGTTTCTTTCAGAAATGCCACATTTCTCCCAAATATATCACATCTTCTCCAAGAAATACCAGGTTTTCCCCTTCAAATAGGACCTTTTCACCCACAAATACCTGGTTTCACCCCAAAATAGGACAGTTTCTTCCAGAAATGCCACATTTCTCCAAAACATATCACATCTTCTCCAAGGAATGCAAGGATTACTCCTGAAATAGGACATTTTAACCTACAAATACCTGTTATATCCCCAAAAGAGGACTGTTTCTTCCATAAACGCCAGGTTTCTCTAAATATATGACAGCTTCTCCAAGAAATACCAGGTTTCCCCCTAGAAATAGGACCTTTTCACCCACAAATACCTCTTTTATCCCCAAAATAGGACAGTTTCTTCCAGACATGCCACATTTCTCCCAAATATATCACATCTTCTCCAAGAAATACCAGGTTTCCCCCTTCAAATAGGACCTTTTCTCCCACAAATACCTGTTTTATCCCCAAAATAGGACAGTTTCTTGCAGAAATGCCACATTTCTCCCAAATATATCACATCTTCTCCAAGAAATACCAGGTTTCCCCCTTCAAATAGGACCTTTTCACCCACAAATACCTGTTTGATCCCCAAAATAGGACAGTTTCTTCCAGAAAGGCCACATTTCTCCCAAATAGATCACATCTTCTCCAAGAAATACCAGGATTCCCCCTTCAAATAGGACCTTTTCACCCACAAATACCTCTTTTATCCCCCAAATAGGACAGTTTCTTCCAGAAATGCCACATTTCTCCCAAATATATCACATCTTCTCCAAGAAATACCAGGTTTCCCCCTTCAAATATGACCTTTTCCCCCACAAATAACAGCCTTCTCGCCCCAAATAGGACATTTTCTTCCAGACATGCCACATTTCTCCCAAATATATCACATCTTCTCCAAGAAATACCACGCTTCCCCCTTCAAATAGGACCTTCTCACCCACAAATACCTCTTTTATCCCCAAAAGAGGACAGTTTCTTCCAGAAATGCCACATTTCTCCCAAACATATCACATATTCTCCAAGAAATACCAGCTTTCCCCCTTCAAATAGGACCTTTTAACCCACAAATACCTGTTTTATACCCAAAAGAGGACTGTTTCTTCCAGAAAGGCCACAGAAATACCAGCTTTCCCCCATGAAATAGGAACTTTTCTCCCACAAATACCTCTTTTATCCCCAAAATAGGACAGTTTCTGCCAGAAAGGCCAGATTTCTCCCAAATGTATCACATCTTCTCCAAGAAATACCACGTTTCCCCCTTCAAATAGGACCTTTTCACCCACATATACCTCATTTATCTCCAAAATAGGACAGTTTCTGCCAGAAATGCCACATTTCTCCCAAATATATCACATCTTCTCCAAGAAATACCAGCTTTCCCCCTTCCAATAGGACCTTTTCAACCACAAATACCTCTTTTATCCCCAAAAGAGGACAGTTTCTTCCAGAAATGCCACATTTCTCCCAAATATATCACATCTCCTGCAAGAACATCCAGCTTTCCCCCCTTCAAATAGGACCTTTTCTCCCACAAATACCTCTTTTATCCCCAAAAGAGGACAGTTTCTTCCATAAATGCCAGATTTCTCCCAAATATATCACATCTTCTCCAAGAAATACCAGGTTCCCCCTTCAAATAGGACCTTTTCACCCACAAATACCTCTTTTATCCCCAAAAGAGGACAGTTCCTTCCAGAAATGCCACATTTCTCCCAAATATATCACATCTTCTCCAAGAAATACCAGCTTTCCCCCTTCAAATAGGACCTTTTCACCCACAAATACCTGTTATATCCCCGAAAGAGGACAGTTTCTGCCAGAAAGGCCACATTTCTCCCAAACATATCACATCTTCTCCAAGAAATACCAGGTTTCCCCCTTCAAATAGGACCTTTTCACCCACAAATACCTGTTTTATCCCCAAAAGAGGACAGTTTCTTCCAGAAAGGCCACATTTCTCCCAAATATATCACATCTTCTCCAAGAAATACCAGCTTTCCCCCTTCAAATAGGACCTTTTCACCCACTAATACCACTTTTATCCCCAAAAGAGGACAGTTCCTTCCAGAAATGCCACATTTCTCCCAAACATATCACATCTTCTCCAAGAAATGCAAGGATTCCTCCTGAAATAGGACCTTTTAACCCACAAATACCTGTTATATCCCCAAAAGAGGACTGTTTCTTCCATAAATGCCAGGTTTCTCTAAATATATCACAGCTTCTCCAAGAAATACCAGCTTTCCCCCTCGAAATAGGACCTTTTCACCCACAAATACCTCTTTTATCCCCAAAATAGGACAGTTTCTTCCAGAAAGGCCAGATTTCTCCCAAATAGATCACATCTTCTCCAAGAAATACCAGGTTTCCCCCTTGAAAGAGGACCTTTTCACCCACAAATACCTCTTTTATCCCCAAAAGAGGACAGTTTCTTCCAGAAATGCCACATTTCTCCGAAACATATCACATCTTCTCCAAGAAATACCAGGTTTCCCCCTTCAAATAGGACCTTTTCACCCACAAATACCTCTTTTATCTCCAAAATAGGACAGTTTCTGCCAGAAATGCCACATTTCTCCCAAATATATCACATCTTCTCCAAGAAATACCAGCTTTCCCCCTTCAAATAGGACCTTTTCACCCACAAATACCTCTTTTATCCCCACAATAGGACAGTTTCTTCCTGGCATGCCACATTTCTCCCAAATATATCACATCTTCTCCAAGAAATACCAGGTTTCCCAATTCAAATAGGACCTTTTCTCCCACAAATACCTGTTTTATCCCCAAAATAGGACAGTTTCTTCCTGACATGCCACATTTCTCCCAAATAGATCACATCTTCTCCAAGAAATACCAGGTTCCCCCTTCAAATAGGACCTTTTCACCCACAAATACCTGTTTGATCCCCAAAATACGACAGTTTCTTCCAGAAAGGCCACATTTCTCCCAAATAGATCACATCTTCTCCAAGAAATACCGGGATTCCCCCTTCAAATAGGACCTTTTCACCCACAAATACCTCTTTTATCCCCAAAAGAGGACAGTTTCTTCCAGAAATGCCACATTTCTCCCAAACATATCACATCTTCTCCAAGAAATACCAGCTTTCCCCCTTCAAATAGGACCTTTTCCCCCACAAATAACAGCCTTCTCGCCCCAAATAGGACATTTTCTTCCAGACATGCCACATTTCTCCCAAATATATCACATCTTCTCCAAGAAATACCAGCTTTCCCCCTTCAAATAGGACCTTCTCACCCACAAATACCTCTTTTATCCCCAAAAGAGGACAGTTTCTTCCAGAAATGCCACATTTCTCCCAAACATATCACATCTTCTCCAAGAAATACCAGCTTTCCCCCTTCAAATAGGACCTTATCACCCACAAATACCTGTTTTATACCCAAAAGAGGACAGTTTCTTCCAGAAAGGCCACAGAAATACCAGCTTTCCCCTTGAAATAGGAACTTTTCTCCCTGAAATACCTCTTTTATCCCCAAAAGAAGACAGTTTCTTCCAGAAAGGCCACATTTCTCCCAAATAGATCACATCTTCTCCAAGAAATACCAGGTTTCCCCCTTGAAAGAGGACCTTTTCACCCACAAATACCTCTTTTATCCCAAAAAGAGGACAGTTTCTTCCAGAAATGCCACATTTCCCCGAAACATATCACATCTTCTCCAAGAAATACCAGGTTTCCCCCTTCAAATAGGACCTTTTCACCCACAAATACCTCTTTTATCGCCAAAATGGACAGTTTCTTCCAGAAATGCCACATTTCTCCCAAATATATCACATCTTCTCCAAGAAATACCAGCTTTCCCCCTTCAAATTGGACCTTTGCAACCACTAATACCTCTTTTATCCCCAAAATAGGACAGTTTCTTCCAGAAATGCCACATTTCTCCCAAATAGATCACATCTTCTCCAAGAAATACCAGGTTTCCCCCTTCAAATAGGACCTTTTCTCCCACAAATACCTGTTTTATCCCCAAAATAGGACAGTTTCTTGCAGAAATGCCACATTTCTCCCAAACATATCACATCTTCTCCACGAAATACCAGATTTCCCCCTTCAAATAGGACCTTTTCACCCACAAATACCTGTTTGATCCCCAAAATAGGACAGTTTCTTCCAGAAAGGCCACATTTCTCCCAAATATATCACATCTTCTCCAAGAAATACCAGGTTTTCCCCCTTCAAATAGGACCTTTTCACCCACAAATACCTCTTTTATCCCCCAAATAGGACAGTTTCTTCCAGAAATGCCACATTTCTCCCAAATATATCACATCTTCTCCAAGAAATACCAGGTTTCCCCCTTCAAATAGGACCTTTTCCCCCACAAATAACAGCCTTCTCGCCCCAAATAGGACATTTTCTTCCAGACATGCCACATTTCTCCCAAATATATCACATCTTCTCCAAGAAATACCACGCTTCCCCCTTCAAATAGGACCTTCTCACCCACAAATACCTCTTTTATCCCCAAAAGAGGACAGTTTCTTCCAGAAATGCCACATTTCTCCCAAACATATCACATCTTCTCCAAGAAATACCAGCTTTCCCCCTTCAAATAGGACCTTTTCACCCACAAATACCTGTTTTATACCCAAAAGAGGACTGTTTCTTCCAGAAAGGCCACAGAAATACCAGCTTTCCCCCTTGAAATAGGAACTTTTCTCCCACAAATACCTCTTTTATCCCCAAAATAGGACAGTTTCTGCCAGAAAGGCCAGATTTCTCCCAAATGTATCACATCTTCTCCAAGAAATACCACGTTTCCCCCTTCAAATAGGACCTTTTCACCCACATATACCTCATTTATCCCCAAAAGAGGACAGTTTCTGACAGAATGGCCACATTTCTCCCAAATATATCACATCTTCTCCAAGAAATACCAGCTTTCCCCCTTCAAATTGGACCTTTTCACCCACAAATACCTCTTTTATCCCCAAAAGAGGACAGTTTCTTCCAGAAAGGCCACATTTCTCCCAAATATATCACATCTCCTGCAAGAACATCCAGCTTTCCCCCTTCAAATAGGACCTTTTCTCCCACAAATACCTCTTTTATCCCCAAAATAGGACAGTTTCTTCCAGACATGCCACATTTCTCCCAAATATATCACATCTTCTCCAAGAAATACCAGGTTCCCCCTTCAAATAGGACCTTTTCACCCACAAATACCTCTTTTATCCCCAAAAGAGGACAGTTCCTTCCAGAAATGCCACATTTCTCCCAAATAGATCACATCTTCTCCAAGAAATACCAGCTTTCCCCCTTCAAATAGGACCTTTTCACCCACAAATACCTGTTATATCCCCAAAAGAGGACAGTTTCTGCCAGAAAGGCCACATTTCTCCCAAACATATCACATCTTCTCCAAGAAATACCAGGTTTCCCCCTTCAAATAGGACCTTTTCACCCACAAATACCTGTTTTATCCCCAAAAGAGGACAGTTTCTTCCAGAAAGGCCACATTTCTCCCAAATAGATCACATCTTCTCCAAGAAATACCAGCTTTCCCCCTTCAAATAGGACCTTTTCACCCACTAATACCACTTTTATCCCCAAAAGAGGACAGTTCCTTCCAGAAATGCCACATTTCTCCCAAACATATCACATCTTCTCCAAGAAATGCAAGGATTCCTCCTGAAATAGGACCTTTTAACCCACAAATACCTGTTATATCCCCAAAAGAGGACTGTTTCTTCCATAAATGCCAGGTTTCTCTAAATATATCACAGATTCTCCAAGAAATACCAGCTTTCCCCCTCGAAATAGGACCTTTTCACCCACAAATACCTCTTTTATCCCCAAAATAGGACAGTTTCTTCCAGAAAGGCCAGATTTCTCCCAAATAGATCACATCTTCTCCAAGAAATACCAGGTTTCCCCTTGAAAGAGGACCTTTTCACCCACAAATACCTCTTTTATCCCCAAAAGAGGACAGTTTCTTCCAGAAAGGCCACATTTCTCCCAAATATATCACATCTTCTCCAAGAAATACCAGGTTCCCCCTTCAAATAGGACCTTTTCACCCACAAATACCTGTTTGATCCCCAAAATACGACAGTTTCTTCCAGAAAGGCCACATTTCTCCCAAATATATCACATCTTCTCCAAGAAATACCAGCTTTCCCCTTCAAATAGGACCTTTTCACCCACAAATACCTCTTTTATCCCCAAAATAGGACAGTTTCTTCCTGGCATGCCACATTTCTCCCAAATATATCACATCTTCTCCAAGAAATACCAGGTTTCCCAATTCAAATAGGACCTTTTCTCCCACAAATACCTGTTTTATCCCCAAAATAGGACAGTTTCTTCCTGACATGCCACATTTCTCCCAAATAGATCACATCTTCTCCAAGAAATACCAGGTTCCCCCTTCAAATAGGACCTTTTCACCCACAAATACCTGTTTGATCCCCAAAATACGACAGTTTCTTCCAGAAAGGCCACATTTCTCCCAAATAGATCACATCTTCTCCAAGAAATACCAGGATTCCCCCTTCAAATAGGACCTTTTCACCCACAAATATCTCTTTTATCCCCAAAAAAGGACAGTTTCTTCCAGAAAGGCCAGATTTCTCCCAAATACATCACATCTTCTCCAATAAATACCTGCTTTCCCCCTTCAAATAGGACCTTTTCCCCACAAATAACAGCCTTCTCGCCCCAAATAGGACATTTTCTTCCAGACATGCCACATTTCTCCCAAATATATCACATCTTCTCCAAGAAATACCAGCTTTCCCCCTTGAAATAGGACCTTCTCACCCACAAATACCTCTTTTATCCCCAAAAGAGGACAGTTTCTTCCAGAAATGCCACATTTCTCCCAAACATATCACATCTTCTCCAAGAAATACCAGCTTTCCCCCTTCAAATAGGACCTTATCACCCACAAATACCTGTTTTATACCCAAAAGAGGACAGTTTCTTCCAGAAAGGCCACAGAAATACCAGCTTTCCCCCTTGAAATAGGAACTTTTCTCCCACAAATACCTCTTTTATCCCCAAAATAGGACAGTTTCTGCCAGAATGGCCACATTTCTCCCACATATATCACATCTTCTCCAAGAAATACCAGCTTTCCCCCTTCAAATAGGACCTTTTCAGCCACAAATACCTGTTATATCCCCGAAAGAGGAGAGTTTCTGCCAGAAAGGCCACATTTCTCCCTAACATATCACATCTTCTCCAAGAAATACCACGTTTCCCCCTTCAAATTGGACCTTTTCACCCACAAATACCTCTTTTATCCCCAAAAGAGGACAGTTTCTTCCATAAATGCCAGATTTCTCCCAAATATATCACATCTTCTCCAAGAAATACCAGCTTTCCCCCTTCAAATAGGACCTTTTCTCCCACAAATACCTGTTTTATCCCCCAAATAGGTCAGTTTCTTCCAGAAATGCCAGGTTTCTCCCAAATATATCACATCTTCTCCAAGAAATACCAGCTTTCCCCCTTCAAATAGGACCTTTTCACCCACTAATACCACTTTTATCCCCAAAAGAGGACAGTTTCTTCCAGAAATGCCACATTTCTCCCAAATATATCACATCTTCTCCAAGAAATACCAGGTTTTCCCCTTCAAATAGGACCTTTTCACCCACAAATACCTCTTTTATCCCCAAAATAGGACAGTTTCTTCCAGAAAGGCCAGATTTCTCCCAAATAGATCACATCTTCTCCAAGAAATACCAGGTTTCCCCCTTCAAATAGGACCTTTTCACCCACAAATACCTCTTTTATCCCAAAAGAGGACAGTTTCTTCCAGAAATGCCACATTTCTCCGAAACATATCACATCTTCTCCAAGAAATACCAGGTTTCCCCCTTCAAATAGGACCTTTTCACCCACAAATACCTCTTTTATCGCCAAAATGGACAGTTTCTTCCAGAAATGCCACATTTCTCCCAAATATATCACATCTTCTCCAAGAAATACCAGGTTTCCCCTTCAAATAGGACCTTTTCCCCCACAAATAACAGCCTTCTCGCCCCAAATAGGACATTTTCTTCCAGACATGCCACATTTCTCCCACATATATCTCATCTTCTCCAAGAAATACCAGCTTTCCCCTTCAAATAGGACCTTTTCAGCCACAAATACCTCTTTTATCCCCAAAAGAGGACAGTTTCTTCCAGAAATGCCACATTTCTCCCAAACATATCACATCTTCTCCAAGAAATACCAGCTTTCCCCTTCAAATAGGACCTTTTCACCCACAAATACCTGTTTTATACCCAAAAGAGGACTGTTTCTTCCAGAAAGGCCACAGAAATACCAGCTTTCCCCCTTGAAATAGGAACTTTTCTCCCACAAATACCTCTTTTATCCCCAAAATAGGACAGTTTCTGCCAGAAAGGCCAGATTTCTCCCAAATGTATCACATCTTCTCCAAGAAATACAAGAAATACCAGCTTTCCCCCTTCAAATAGGACCTTTTCACCCACATATACCTCATTTATCCCCAAAAGAGGACAGTTTCTGACAGAATGGCCACATTTCTCCCAAATATATCACATCTTCTCCAAGAAATACCAGCTTTCCCCCTTCAAATAGGACCTTTTCAACCACAAATACCTCTTTTATCCCCAAAAGAGGACAGTTTCTTCCAGAAAGGCCACATTTCTCCCAAATATATCACATCTCCTGCAAGAACATCCAGCTTTCCCCCTTCAAATAGGACCTTTTCTCCCACAAATACCTCTTTTATCCCCAAAATAGGACAGTTCTTC